>WBNO01007125.1:237-30534 GCA_013400575.1 Peucedramus taeniatus | reverse complement strand
GCTGTTTACATAGCTTTCAAGGGAGTTTGGGGTTAAAAGATGAATAGTAAATCCTAACCAATTTAATTCAGGTGTGAAGAAAAAAAAGCCACTGCAGTACTTTCAATCATGAAATGTGGTCTCAGTTTATGCACAAAATTTAAAAGCTTTCTTTTCAAAGTAGGAAGTTCTTTTGAATTCTCACCATATTGTTTTTACAATGTCTTATGTCTTTGTTTTTCTTTTATCTTCTGAAGCTGCTTTACTACCAGAGCAAGGTAATCTCCATTTTTTCTCACATGTGTAATTGTAGGATATTAAATCTTTCTGTTGTCAATATCATAATGAAGAAGTAAAGCAAAAGTAATGCAGGCCATGCCCTGCATTTCTAAGGAATGTTTAATTCGAGTTTTGTGCAAAAGGACAATTTCTTCCTCTTTAGGTAATATGTGCTGGTTTTTAATTCCTAGGAAGAAATAGTTTAAGTAGCAGAGTTTATCACAATGAGTTTAACACAATGTAGGTGAGGAGGTTTCAATTTCCAAATTGTTCAGGGGTGCTCTAGTAATATTAAAATGAATTTGTATCTTTTTCAGTAAGTGACACTCTTCCAACAAAATTAATTGCTTCTTAGGGATCTCTTTTTAAGTTTTTTGTCAAGATAATAAATGCTGTGTTTCAGTATTTATAAAAGCTGCAAATTAATAATTTCTTATTTCCAAATCCCCTAAGTAGCAGCACTTAATATATTAATAGGCAAATAAATGCAAGTTAAATAAATCAATATAAAAGCAGAGTTGAAAAAAAAATCATATAGGAAAACAGAAAAGAGCACGATATCTAATGAACTATTTTCCTTGAATTTAATGTCTAAAAGGACATAAAAATCTTATTCAGCAATTACAGAAATGATCAAATGAATGAAGAAATGTGTTTAAGCCATGGAAATCTCAAAGTCCAAATTGCACTGCTTTTATTGGGATGTCTTCATTTAAAATAATGTTTCTCAGATTGCCAAAGGAAATAAATAACTCCACTCAAGAGACCTTTTTTTTTTAAGCTGAAGAGGTCTCTGAAAAACACTCTCTTCACAAAGCTGAGAAAGGAGCTTGAGGGACATGACATACCTCAATTCAAGATGCATACACAGGTAAACATTTCTGCATGGAGAAACTTTATACGAGACAGTTTGGCTTTCTTGTCATTTTTAATGATGCAGCCCAAAGATAAAATACAGTTGCTTTACTGCTATGTTAGATATGAGAGTCTCATAGCAAGGATGAAATCCTGTGGGAAATCTGCTGATGTCATTGTGTCCAGGATATTAGTTAGGGTGCATTTTCTCAAACATGAAAGTGTTTATTGATGTTCAAATATATTTGCTTTTTTTTTTTTTCTTAAGCATTACTATAAGTTCAAAACATGAGTGAATGAAAATGAAGAGCTTGTCTATATAAAATTTTAATGTTCTATATTAGAATATTAGTAATTAACATATTATGTGAAACCATAGACCAGCAGAACAATTACATGTTCACAAGGAATGTCATAAAAAGCATTATAAAAATAGTGTACAATGAATTTAATTATAACTGTATGAGCACTTTAAAGAAAAATATAAATAAATAGATGCAGCAGTGAAAAATAACATATGTGAATAGTAACAGACAAATTGACTGAAAGAGAAACACTAAAATTCAGTGGTTAAAAAGGTATAAGAACACTTTTGATGTTTTGACCCAACAGTGAAAGATGAAATAAAGAAATTGTAAACACACGTCATTGACAAATTAATACACCTTTGATTTGAGGTTTAGAAAAAAAAAGGTGCTTTAGCAAAAAATGTCAGATAGAAAAATTCATTGAGATGTAGTCAGTATAACAGCTGAACTGAAAAATGGAGTCACAGAATCAGAGAAATCTCACAATTCAGATTAGAATGGACCTCAAATCATCTCTTCCAATCTCCTACTTCAGGCAGGGATAATGTCAAAGTCAAAGAATGTTGCTCAGGGTCTTGCCCCATTGAATTTTGAAATTTTCAAAATTCAGACTAATTTGTCAAAATTTGTCTGAAAACAGATTCACTGTGTTAAATCTTTCTGGGAAAAGAGTTCCAGTTTCTTCACTCTCATTGTGAAATATTTTTTTCCTGTGCCCAGGCAGAATTTGTCTTACAGCAGCTAGTGTCTATTGACCCTTGTACTCTATTTTGTATGATATCTACATAAAACTAAGTACCAAACATTTGATCAACAGTGCAGCTTGTTCTTGCTTCCATTAAGATATTCCAGAAAACTTTCCTGATTTTTTCAGTTACAAATCTTTACATTTTGCTATATTTCTCTTTTCTTTGGATTTTAAAAGCCAGATGATATGTGCTGGGCTTTTTTGGAGGATGAGAGGGCACTTGAAACAGGAATCAGATTTATTCAAATTCGGATTTTTCCCCCCCGCCCCTGCATGATATCAGCCTGTCCTATAGATCACGAATATTGCAGCATTGATTTATGTCTCTAGAATAGCTAGTCTACAGAAGAGAGGCATTTTCTCACCAGTGAACCTACATTTCACTTGGTGCTTTTTCTTATGGGAAAAGAAAAGTAAAAAAAATAGATTGTTTTATGACTTCTGCTCTAAATCACTGTGCCATCTGCAGTAAATAATCTGGCCCACCTGAATACTATGTGAAGCATATTTCTGTAATCACTGGGATTTTTATTCAGAATGTGCTACACATTTGATTACATGGTTGTCAATCTGTCTCTGCATGTGTGGCACAGATCAGGACAACAGCCTCCCCCATTATTTCCTAACCTTCTGTCTCTGCTTTTTTGTAATGCTGCTCTGTTCACTGCTAATGTGTCTTTTGATCTTCCCAGCACTGTCACAGTTGAAGTTGCCTTTCTTCCACACAAGTATTTGAAAACCTGTCAAAGAGCTGAGGTTTTCATTATATGCTTTTCATCATTACTCTCTCTACTCTGAACAAGTTTATTTCAAAGGCTTTGCAAAAAATGACAAGAAACATGACAATTTATTTCCTTGTCCTTTCATTAGAATAGAAATGCCACAAAATATTTAGAATCCATTTTTTTTATTAAAAGGCATGATGCACTTTGCTTTTCCAAAGAAAAGACAATGAGAGAATGAGAAATGTTAATTTAGTCTGTTATGGTGATTGAGGGGCTTTGAATTGGAGGCATTTGAATAGAAAATCTATATATTTGTAGTTCACAAATACAAATGTGTTAATTGCATTTTAGAGATGAATTGCTGTGAATGACATAAAACAACCAAGAATAAAGAAAACGCATTTGATGCAGTAGCTATAGTACAGGTATTCCTTTGTAGTCAGCCTTGGAAAATTGCATTTTCTTTTGCTCTGAATCACAATTTAATGTGGTATTTATCATCAGGCTATTAAAGATATTAGTGTCATATAAGCCATAGTTTCTTTTTTCTTTTACTGTTACTGCATTTGGTACAGATCAAGAGATTTTTACTTAATGTTTCCCCTCAACAAATAAGCATGAATAAAACGTGTGGGATAAACTGAGCAGTACCGTGCTTTGGAAGGTGCTTTTCCATTAAAATATTGATCTCACAACTTATGATTTAAAGATTTTTCAACCAATCCAAAAGTTAAATCAGTTTGGAGAATTGCTAAATCAAATTGCAGCAGTCTTAAAGATATAAAAAGAAATATTTTTTAATTCTAATAACGCTAGCTGTTTTGTAGTTACAAAAAATTCTGTTACAAAAAATTAAAGTATGTTTTTTCTGTATGCAAGTGAGCATGATTTTAAAGGATGAAATTTTGAGCCTGATTAAAGCAAATGGGAAATGTGTCATCTAATATTCCCTGATATTTTTAAGATTCTCAGAATTTCTATAAGAGAAGACTAAATAGGAGAAACCAATGTGAGTTTTGGATTTTGGAGAGTATTTTTAGTGTCTTGGAAAGGAGCTTTGTAAATACTGTGAATTAGGAAGACTGCTTCAAGTTAGCCTCCAAATAACGCTCAACAAACCTCATTCCTCCTGAGCCTTCTGAATTACTTGTTGATACTTTGCATTCACCTTTATCTTTTCAGATAAAGGAAATATATGGATCTAACCCAGCTGCTGATCTGGGAATATGTATAAAGAAGGGATAGCCCACTGGACCATTATGAGAATAAAGATGCTCCTTGAAGGACTGAAGTATAAAACTAATAAAATCTAGTTGTATTTTTACCAAAAGATCTTCAACCTAAATTTTAGAAAATGAAAGTGGATAAACATCTGCTGAAAAAAAAACCTTCAGTGTTAATTTACAACAGAAATATCAAACAGTAAAGAGTAGATGTAATAAAAACACTGCAAGAATGTCACTCTAACTAGCAGTTAATTTGCACATTCTCATTAACCAGCATCTTGAAATAAGGCTCATTTAATTATTATGAGCTTCTAAGTACAGATATAAAAATTCACCTTCTCTATAAAGGACATTGGTCATTTTTACTAGATTTCAAACACCTGCCTCTGGGGTAGCAATTTAAAACTTGATTTCCTCTTGGAGTTGCTTCTGATAGGTAGGAGAAAAGTGTGAAGGTGAAATGGAAGTCAGAGCCCACCAATACCTGGAATTATCCAATATCAGAATTTAATCAATGCATTTCATATAAACATTCCCCAATTTCAAAAAAAATAGTGTTAGTTCTCCATCTGGAGGGCTGGTTCCATTTGTTCTTGGAGTGTTACTCTAACGTAGTATACAGATAGTTAGTGCTAAAACATCAGTAAAAGCAAATGAGTTTATTTGACATATAAAGCATCATAACTTTTGCTGGCACAAAGCAATTGTGTGGGGTTCTTTCATATAAAGTACGTGTGACATTTATGCACTGATATTTTTTGATTAAAAGAAACATAATAAACAGTGCTATTAGAAGGCTGGTATTTTCCATATTTTATGCAGCCATTTGAGAAATGAAACATAATGTAGCAAGTCGAACATTTTATTATGATTTTATTTGGCTCTTCTTTCATATTTTGCAATCTTTCCCTTGCTTAGCTAAAGAAAATAAAAAAAAATAATTAAATTGTTTTAAGCAAGAGAAAAGAAAAAAAGAGAATAGAGAAAAAAAAAGGGAAAAAAAAAGAAAATAGAAAAAAGATAAAAGGAAAAAAGAAAAAAGAAAGAAAGTTTAGGAGTCCAGATTGTAGATTCATTGTGAGACTATTCTCTGGTCATAGAAAATGAATTATAATTATGGAAATCCTAAAAAATCCACTTCTGATAGCTATTGATTTTTGGTTTTTACACAGTATGGATATGCCTTTAATTCCCCATTTGTGTGTTTAAATAAAAAAGCATATTTGCTTTTATTTTATATTCCTTAATCTATTTGAAGATGCAATGCAATCCATTCTTTTTAAACAAGAAAAGATTGCTAACACACAATCTGTCCTATTTACTGCCCTAAATAATCCTGAATTAAATCAATTCATGTAATGAATTTGGCAGTGCTGTTTATACAAAGCCTTATTTTTTTTTTACTTACAAGCGTAAATCAGGAACAATGTCCTCCAAGTTGAAAGAGAGGGATGGAAAGTGTGTTCTTGATTTCAGATATGTTTTACCACAAGCAGAATGCAGAAGGAATGCATTCAGTATTACTCTTCTTAGAAACCCTCTGCAACTGTCAACTTTTTACTGACTGAAAAGAGAAATAAAACTCCTGAAAAGACTATTAATTATGCTTCTCTACAACTAAGCATTCGTAGAAATCACATCACTCCTCTTCAAGAAATATTTCAAGTGACAGAAAGCACAAGCTATTTGATGAAGACATAGATTGTTTGAAAGAGGTAGCAATTAGGGGAGAATGAGAAAATATTTATAGCATGTGTCATTTTTTCATATGTCTGGAAGGTTCTAGTCTTGTTCTCATGTTCTATCTTTGGTTCGTTACAGACTGACTTTTAAAGACAAATCAGTACAGTTGTTAAAATGCACTTGAATTCATTTATATACATGCTAGATTTAGAAAATCTTTCTAAGCTAAGCTGAAACCTGCTTATAAGAACCACACTTTTTGTCCTTTTTGAGGATGCAGAAGGAACTCTGCAGCTGAACCAACCCTTCAACAAGCCCTGAACAAGGCCAGTTACCAAAAACATGCCAGGATTTTCCAGAAGCTGGGGAGGTTGGTCGTGGTTCAGACACAACCTGTTCAGGGCAGTGGTTTCTTTTGCTGTGCTGGGGACATATGACAGCTCTGGGTAAACTGACCCAGCCTGGGATCCTGAAAGACGGAGCCCTTCCTTCTTCTTTTTCTCATCAGCGAGGTAATTAAATTCGCAGCAGAGTGTCTGAACAGTGAATTTTAGAGGATTGTATTGAAAATAAACTAGATGAAAAATAATTTACTTATTTCAAGTAGGCAAAACAGATCTTGTTCCTAGAAACCTGCAATTTTAGAATACAAAATACTATAAAATTGAATGAACAAAATTTTCTGTGTAGAGGGGCATCTTGAGAAAAATATTAGAGAATAGTCTCTTTGGAGAAACACTTTACTTTAGCTGCCATTCTTACCTACATTTGAAATGCATGGGCAGTCTTAGTTCCTCTGGGACTATTGTAGAAGAAAGGTTATGTGCTACAAATTGTAGAATTGAGCAGAGAATACATATAAATCTGTATCTGAGTGAAAATAATTTAATACAATAATATTTATATGATAGCAACACTAAAAATAAAACAAATATAATAGAGTATTTCTACTTAACTTTTTCATGGCCCTTCACTCCTAAAATATTAGATTTGCTTTCTCTGGGTGCTACATGCATTGTGTGAGTATTACTCAGCTTTAATACATGTTCTCTTGCTGTTCCACATGCTTGCATATCTAACATATGTTTACAAACCATAGTCTCTTTACTTCAGCACGATGAAATCCCAGTTACAAAAGCCCTAGATAATTGGGGAGTATCATTAATCCTTCTGCATTGCAGTATTCACTGTTGAGACCACTGATATTGCACTATAATTGAAGCAAATTTTTAAAAAAATTGCAGAAAAGCTTTTGCTAATAAAAATGGAATTCTGAATACATCATCTAGATGGACTAACTACATTAATTGGTGAGTTTTTTAAAAATGGTGCTCTATATTTTCTTTAAAAATATTATTTCAACTGACTAGGTATTCACTTTATAAATGTCACAGATTGTTTATTTATTAGTGGAGAAAATAAGACAGAATTTCAACCTCAACTGTTCAGTTTCAACACTGAATGTACAGAAAGAGCTGCTGTTAAACCTGCCATGAGGGAGAAATTAATTCATTTCTGTGATATTAATAAGCTAGTCTAGAAGATTAAAATCAGACCTTGCTAAGTCACAAATAAAATTTCTCTTATCTCCCTCATATTTCCCTCCGATTTCAAGCTTTCACATTTATGCAAAGGAATGAATCTTTTGTGCATCTGCTCGTCTTCAAGAAAAATTTAAACTGACAGAAACTACTATCAAAAATGCAGAGGTTCAGAACTTGGGTACAAGAATTTTAAACACTTTGGGTCCTCTCTCGTGAATAACAGAAAAGGTCTTCAAATAAAAAATATTAACTTTTCTAAAAACAAAATAATTAGGTCATCTGTGATTGTTATGGCTAAAGGAGCCCTTAAAGTGAATTAATGTGAATTTCATTTTTTTTGAGTAACATCCCAATTTGCTTTATCTTTACAGTACTATGATGTATCTGATGAGGGTAACTATTTTTTTCTTGTGAAGGTTGTTGCAAAAAATCTCCACCTTTTTTACTGTATATTACACTTGCATGTCTTACCACAGCTAATTATACTAATTCTTGCTACACAGTCTTGGAAAGTTCTGCTGTCTTTTGGCAGCTCTAAAGCACAGCAGGTGCTCTGGCCAGTATCTCTCATATCCAGCCTCTCATCCCCTCCCTCTAGACACTATATAAAAAAATGATATTTTTAAATACTAACATTTCAGATATGGACATTCTAGATTAATAAAGTGAAGATCAGTGAATTTTTTTTGCAGACAGTAAATCTTTTTATTTTGAAGAAGAGATACATGTGCAAGGAAAGAGGGAGGCTTCTAAGAAAGATGCAGAAAGACTTTTTTTCCCAAGGCCTGTGCCAACAGGAAAAGGGACAACCATCTTCAACTGGAAGAAGGTAGATTAAGATTGAATGTTAGGAAGAAATTTTACTGTGAGGGTGGTGAGACACTGGACTAGGTTGCCCAGAGAAGTTGTAGAATGGTCAGTGGAATCTGATGCATTGGAAGGTGCCCATGGCAGAAGGGCTGGAAATAGATGACCTCTAACAGTCTCTACCAACCCAAGTCATTCTGTTGTTCTGTGTACTGGATAACAAGAAGTCAATTAGAAGCGAAATCACTTTAAGCCATGGCTAAAAGATCTTCCATGAAGGAAGAACTGAACTGCAAGTATATGTTTTCCTATATATATTTATTCTTCAGCAATATATCAAGAGCATCTGTGTTCTTATTCTGATTTATCTTCAGGATTAAAACAAAATTAGGTTTCTGGGTTTTGACTAGTAGTCTGATATTCCACAAGTCCTGTTAGCTGTGATGCGTGCATTACCATTATACTTCAAAAATAAAGGGTTTCCTTTTTTTCTTCTCTGCATAGATTAGCAAACAGTATCTTTTTCTAAGTAATTTTTTTTACTATCACATCATCTTACATGATCAACAAAACTTTTGATACAAATTTTTATGAAATGGAGAGGAATTCAAACAAAACTTCCTTTAAGCAACTAAACCTGTAGTATAAGCCCTTTGTGTCTCACTTCTTGTGCAAAAGCCTGAAAGCCAACATGTTTGGCTGTTGGGAAAGTGCAAGTGGAATTGTAGAAAATTGACAAACTCACTTTTAAAATGAAAAAAACAAAAAGGTTGAAAGCCATATCAGTGCAGCTATCCAAACAATGTCTATTCATCAATGGTTTATATCCATTAGTTCTTTAAATTGGATTGATATCTGTTTTCTCTTTACCACCAGCATTCAGTAATTTCAGGATTGGGAGGCCCCATGATCAAAATTGTTGAATTGCAACACAAAACAGATGAAGAGCTTATAAAATAAACTGCAGCTATTTTACTAACTAAATTAGAGTTGGGGAAGTTGTTAATGCACTGTCCTGTGACTATCCACACTATTTATTTGTTAGCCTGTTTCCCAGAACGGTCTTGATTCCTACCAGCTACCAATTTCTCAGACAGTGCCCAGAAACTCTTAAGGGAAAACAGGAAACAGGGAAATTTGCTGCAGCCATCCCTTTTTGCAGACGAAAAGAATTTAGGCTTATGGATGTGTATACCCTGCATTCTTTTGTTGTGACTGTCCTAGAAGGTAGTGGTTGTGAAACACTGTGAAATGGCATGTCAAAATATCAAAATTCAGGAAGAAAGCAAGTGACAAAATCAGTTAAAACTGTTGTCTCTTTAGACAGGACTCCTATCGCTCCACCACCTTTGCCTTCTCTAATGTAATTCCTCTAGATTCATTCTTGTTGAAGCACACTAAGAAATGTTGCAGGGTTAGGTGAGCAATAGTGGTGAATATTGTCACCCTTTGTTAACTTATTTAGTAATTTTTCTGGAACTTACCTTGCCTTAGAAACATGTTGAGCTCTTGAACGTTTTGAAGACTAGGAAGATACTTGTGATTTACATATATGTTTTCCTTCTGTATGTTGAGAAATAAGTAAAAAACAACTTATGAATTTATTTTTACCCATAAATCAATGAAATGTACAATTTCACCCCACTGACATAATTTGAAGTACAATGAACTGAATAACATGATTAATGTGGTCAGGCAAAATTCAGTGTTTTGCAATTTTTGCCATTATTATTTCCACTCATGAGTCTACACTAGCATTTATCTTTATTATTTTTCTGGTATATTGGGTTAGCCTTGAACAGAAGTCTTTGAAAAGGAGAGATCTCTTGAGTATTGAAAATATTGCATCAATCTTCTTACTACAAGAACTATAGTTTCATGGCCTTGAGAATATAAAATGGCTGTATAAGGAAAGTTTATTCATAATAATATAATGCCAAGGACTACTAGGATTGCAGCATTTTAGCATTCTATTGCAGAGTTGTAGAGAACTTTGAAGCAGAATCGATCTAAGAAAAATCTTATAAAATTTGCTCTCAGACTAAAATAGAAAATTTTAGATGGTGTTAAATAAGACAGCAAAACCACATTTTGACCTTAATTTTCTTTACACTGTATTTAAAAAAATGTATTATTTCAGTGGATTTGCACTGAGAGAAAGACATGACTGTGTTTAGACTCAGGCAACCTGCCTTACTTTGCTGTCTTGCCTGGCAACCTGTGTACTGGCTATTTTGAATCAATTTACTTGAGAACACATAAATGAGAAATTAATTTCTTGAGCACTGTTTCCTAACATCACCACAGAAATTAAAGCTGCTGACAAAGTTAACTTTTCTCACCAGATATAAAATAAAATCAAGATCTGGTGCAAGCACTTCCGGGTATCATCTACACTGACTAATGCATATTCATTTTTTCCAGATAACCTTTTTTATCCATTTCCTGAAATTCTGTCTAAATCTACCTTATGCAATTTTAAGCAATGTTATGGTCTGTTGCTGGAGTGTATTAGCAACTGTCTGGCACATTCTATTTGTGACTGCTTTTCTTGGAGTCTGCCTCAGTGCCTGCAGAGATGTTTACTGGCAGTGATCCTATCATCAACAACTGATTATCATCATTAAAACTGATTTTTGATGTGCAATGGTTTTTCTATTTCTTTTGTTCACCATCTCCAGAAAGAATGCTCTCTAATGCTGCAACTATAAAGAAGATTTATGTTTCCAAAAGATTTCTATCAAGAGACAAACTAAACTTTTATTTTACATGAGCCAAATTGAAACTTTCATGGTTTCAATATGCAACAAATCAGACAACGTTTTTGAAAAGTCCAGGAATTAAATTTATTTTAAACATATAAAACTTGTTTTTTTTATGGTCAGCTGGGTTTCATTTTCATTTTGGTAGCTGTTAAAATAAATATTTCTTTATGAATTTTGATTTAAAAATCGCAAGCCCATGTGAAGATGTATTTGAGCTAGCACATTGAACTAGCAATTAAATAGCTTCATGGAAAATGTTAGATATAAATTTCAGTTTTATTTATTGGAAAGAATCTACTGAATGCTGTGCAAAGCAATCTCCAGAGTAATAATATTTGCTTCACAGTCATATTTTTTAAAAAAAATTCATGTGATGATAATTTTGCTCCTGGTACACTAGAATTCTGCTATTTCTCTTTCATTGCATTTCTCCATTGAACAATTTCAAATGGTAAGGCTTTAAAAAATCCCTAAAAATCTGGCTTTTTCTCATGGATTTCTTCTCTTCAATATTCAATCAGCATAAAGAAGAATGTAGTCTTTAAAATGTGCTCTTCTTTTTAATTATACTATATATATTTAACAATACATTTTCCAGTTAGTGTTCACTCTTTAATACCATCGCACCTTTTTGTAGTGGGTATCTAGGAAGCAACTTTTAGTCAAGGTGATATCATTCTCTAGATCTCAGGAAGAGTATTTACATCTAATTAATGGGATTAATTAAATCAGATCCTTACAGGAACTTCCACAATTGTAAGCCACAAATAATAGACAACAAAACTGACTGTATGAAATGTTTGTGCCTTTCCCTTTGAAAGGAAGATAAAGAATTCAGACTGGTCTGAGATAGCTCCTGGCTCTTCCCAAGATGGGGCTCATAAAGTCAATTTAAGTATGTTCAATATTCTGCTGGAATTTGCATAATTGCTTTGGATTAGTCTCAGAGAATAGCTTGGAAAAGTGATTCAGCACTGTCATCCACAGGCAGGTATCACAGGCTTATTAATCCTTCCCTTAAGTGGTGGGAAAAGGGCAAGAGAAGTGTGGATACAGCCACTCTCCATCTGGCTTTAATGTTCACATCAAAGACTGCCTTGTCTTGGGGATCAGGAAGAAATCATTTCAATGCTTCAGGTGCCAGATACTTTCTAAGCTTAGTCAGTCATCTGTTCAAAGTTTGGTTAAAATGGAGGGGGAAAGAAGGAGGAACACAATGCCCTTGACAAAGGCAGTCTTGCTTCCCTTTAGTTGTGTCTAGACTGTTTTGCAGGTGGTCTTTTAGGCAGTACTGGCCTATTGTAGCCCTTGCTCCTGGCTGCTGGATATTAATCTTTGGATTGGTACAGTCTTTCTTGTCATTAGCTTCACCTATCTCTTTAATCCAAATTTCACAATTACATAAACCAGTACCAATACACCATTGCTTAATGGTGACAGCTGTCCTGGAGAGGGAAGTTGCTTCCTACATTCTCCTACTTAATTTTAGTCCCTCCTTTGCAAAAGCAGCTTGTTGTTCTGTTGCTTGTGCTCATCAGGATGGGGGAAGAGCACTGGGAGTCATAGAGAGACACTGTCTGCAGGAGGCTTCAAGCCTGCCGCATGACAGGTTTGGGCTTCATTCACATTGTCTGAAGGTGTGTACCTCTCCTGACTCCAAAAGTACCAAAATGAAGGGTATTTTACAGAATTATGTATTAGAGTACCCCAGGTCCTCCACCTGCAATGTACTATTGAACTTGGACTGGAGCTCCCTTAAAAACCTACACACTATTGTATTTACAAGGCCTGGCCTTGACATATGAATTTTAGTTTTGCCAGGAAAGTAAAGAAACTTATAATAGGTGGTGTCTACTTTCTTTTTTTTTTAGATTCAATTTTCAAGAAATTCAGAAAGAGGAGGTAGAGTTGTTAATGTTTCTAATTTTATTGCCAGACATCTATCCTTGAAAACTCTCACTAACAAAAAGCCAAACCCAAACAAGAAACCTTACTTTTGATTCAGTAGTAAGTTTCAGATATAATTATGTAAACTAATCTTTCTAAATGACACTTCGTTAAATTAAACTGTTTAGGAGTGAAATTTAATTACATCCTACTACTTGCAGAACTGAATAATATTGTTACTTAAGAGATATTTGATTTCAGAATTTATGTGCGTCTTCTTAGTTAGCAATGGATCATATTTTGATGTCTACTTTAGCTTCAGTTCTTTTTATTTACTTAGCAGATTCAACCACTGATAAAAATAGTCAAAACAATATACGGTGTGTGTATATATCTGTTTTCCAACCTTGATGATTCTATATCTAATTAGGAGGTTTTGAATTTCATCAAAAGTCTGACAAACAGAATTACAAGGGAAACATGGGTAATAGAAAAGGATGACATGACTAACTAGACAACTGGAGCACATCTAAGAATTTTTTTTCATTGAAGTGTTGTGCCACATCTGGGAAATAAATGTGTTTCAGAATATTTAATTCATCTCTTCCCATTAAAACATGGACCTAGACAGCAGGGCAGCACATTTACACCTGCAGTAATTGCTTCATTGGGAAGTGCAAAAGCAGTGGAAATGAGAAACTTCTTGTGGAATGAAACAATCTAGCAGACTGATTCTCTGCAGAGGCATATTCTGTAAATTGAAATGTTCACTGACAGCAGATCTATGCTTGAACTCAGCAGGTTTTTCAAAGGGCTTGCGTTGTATCATTCTTGAGTGGATTAGAAATGGTCATCTTGATTTTCTTTACAGTTTGATAGGTAGGTCTGTAAATTAGAAAGGTAAGTTGAGCAAACCTCTACTTGTGGAAATTACCCAGAGATGTTTCTGCAAATTTCTGATACCTCTCAATGTTGAGACAGTGGGAACTGAGAATCATAATGTTCTTGGGGATTCACATCATAAGTAACATAACCTCTATAATGAATATATTTTTTTAATATGTCAAATATATTTGACTTTATAGACAGAGCATAGTACTGCACTTACCTAAAGTGAGTAAAAGTCCTAATCTTATTCTTGTTCCTGGAGAATTTCTTCAGCTAAGTGTTCATCAGTTGGGATGCTGGATATGTTTTGGTGCATAAGAATTTTTATTTCTGGTTATCTTTATATGCCTGCATTATCTGATTGTCTCAACCAGCAGAAATTATCAGTTTAACTGTTAGTAATGTGAATGTAAATTTCAATGAAGGCAATTATTAAAGTGGGCATTTGTAATACTGAGAAGCCTTTTTGCTGGCACTCCCAATGATCCTAAATACTCTGACTTGTGATTAAGGCAGCGTTGTATAAAGGGTACTTGTTCACTTCTGAAAGGTGAGAACAGTTCATGAGATCTTACAAATGCAGACTTTCAATCAGATCACCTATTACTTACACCTTGTTTCAAGCATTTCCTCTAAGTGGTTTTAAGGCTCATTGTTCTGTCCTGGCTAGGATTCGTTCTGAGTGTTCACCTAAGCATGTCATTATACCAAATACAATGCAAAGGAGAACTGACTCTTATTTCTGTCCATTTGTCCTGTGGAATAAGAGCCCAATACCAATAGTCTGGAAATAGACTAGGTAGAAGAACATGGGATCCAGGCTACCTTTGTATGAACTCCCACACATATATGTTTTTATAAAGAAGGTGGGTATGTTACACTTCAGGTATGCCCAATTCTACTTCATTGCTTCTACCAAGAGGTCTAATTACATAAGTAAGAAATTGGCAGAAGAAGTTGTTACAATGCATTTCAAAGGCTCCCTTTGCCCATGACTTTGTTTTGTTGTCAAATGAAATAACACTGTACTAAATCTGATTTAGCAGAGCTGCCACCAATTTTTAGAGCTGTCATTGCACAGGAGTTGGAGTGAGAGTGCAGATCCTTCTTCATTTTCATTCTAATCATCAGTGCAGTCCATTAAGAATCCATGGGTTGAGTTACTGTCTCTCAGTTTCCTTGGTCAATTCGGATGTGTGGAACACATGAGACGGGTTCACTTTTACTTACAAGGTATGTAAGCCTAGACTGACACAGTACTGTTTGAGTCAGGCCCGTGTGGCCTCTTTCCTTCTGCAGCTGCAGGTAATTCTGCAATAGTCATGATGGTCAGAAGTGTTGGTTTCATGTATGAAAACCACACATCTCTCAATGACCTTAGAAAAATTGCAACTTTGAGTCGGAAAGACCAAAAATCATGACACAAAAGAAATCAGGGATGTTGTCAGAGGAAGAGATCCTTCTGCCAGTATTAGACTGCATAGGGGAATACATCCCAATAGTCCTTGGAAGTGAACTGTACCTCAGAGAACAGAGAAAAAACAAATCTCCAGTACCGTTGTGTTCATCTGGCCTGTGGGGAAACTCTTCACCTCAAACCGAGCATGTATAAGCACGATACAGCAGCTGAGCATCCAAGATGCTTTTATTTCACAACCTTTTACCTACTTTAGTGTTAATTACTGATATTTGTAAATTTTACATCTCCTTAAAAAGCTTGAGACATAATTTGGAATACGTTGAAGGATAGTCCTTCTCTGAACTCATTTTGGAAGTCAATACTTTATTTGAGATAATGAATAGTTACTCTCTAGACTCTACTGGTGTTTGTTTATTTTACTCATTCAACATTTTCCTCATTAATAATTTTAAGAACTCCACTAAAACAAATTAGTTCTTTTTCTACATCTACACTTCACTAGTTACTCAAAAGAAAGATTGCATAATCTTCTCAGTATCTGAGTAAAAAGTAGCTTAAACTATTCATGTTGATGTCCCACTGTATCGTAAGAATGTAGATTATTAGGATGCTTTCATGAATCTTTATGGATGTTTTTCAAGTAGTCCTCCTAGACTGAAAAATATCAAGAAAAATTGCTGGGAAATATTTTTTGATCAGTTGCAGTTTTCATTTATTACTTCTTAAGGACTTAACCTTTGGGGTTTTGAAACAAACACAAAGGCTCTTTCCTGTGGTTGAGACACCCTGAGTTATTTATATTGATCCTGCATTAGTGTAGCTGAATATTTCAAATCCTACTATCTTCATTTTCCAAACACTTCCATCTAACAGAAGGAATTTTTGAGGGATGGTGCATATCAGCATGGTACAGAGCAGTGCCATGGAAAGGTTCCTGAGCAAGCTCGGGTACTGGAAATATATTTGCATTAACATAGTTTCTCACCAGAGCAAACAGCTCAACTTAAAAGTAGTCTTTAAACAGTATGGCTTTAGCAGCATTTAGACAACTGCAGGCAAATGAAGCTGCTCAGTCATTCCATTGAGTCATTGTCTCCTCTTTGACACCTACACTGAAACCTCTCTAAAATATATTGCCCAGGTGCAACTGTTGTTGTTTTGTTCATCCTTAAGATGGAGCTTGCAGATGTTATCAAATGAAACAGAGCAGCAAAAGGATGTCTCACTCAACATTTGTGAGGCTTAGTTATTCCAGTTAAGATTTGGGGCATGACCTTTCTGATGCTTTGTAAAACGTATTTGTACCATGCTTTGAAATTTGAAAGTTGCATCTCACAGTAAGTAATGAGGTTGCCCAGCTATGAGCAGGTCTGAGCCCACTGTCTTTCATATGGCACTGGTGTTTCTAAGTGCAAATAACTGCTGCTGACATGTGAAAATGTGCAGCTGACAAATTCATGACCCTTTCAGGTGGTGATGGCAGATAAGGCTGGAGTATGGCTGGAGAACTTGAGGTAAAAGTAACTAGCTAAATAAAACTCATGTGCTTTTATTTAAAAGTTTTGATAATCTATTTATTACTGTTAAATAAAAATTCTGCACTGTCATTTAATTGTATGTGTTCTATTAGAAAAATACATTTTGTATAAGTTACAAATGAGCTAAACTTTAAAGGCTCATTTGTCATTAAAGAATGACATTTTGTATCCATGTATCTATACGTCTGTAAATGTGTACATATTTATAATGTTCCTATATATTTATAAACATACACACTATAGATAAAAGATCACTTCTGCAAAAATAGTATAAAGTACATTCAAACACTTGAATCTTTATACAGGGTTTGCTTAAGATGTTGACATTCCAGTCCCAAATCTTGTTTTGTATTTCACTGTAGTCAGGAAATTTCTGTATCCAAGAAATTAAAAAATTATAAATCTTGAGTGTGGTGTAATGGGTTAGGGTTAGGATTAGGATTAGGGTAAGAGTTAGAGATATCAGCCTGGGTCTGATACTGAGAGATTCTGAAAATGTCTGCAGCCCTAAAAGGATGTTTTCTGTGGCAGAGGCCAGTGAGAGTCTCCAGGACTTCATTACGCTGCTTGTTTTATATCTGAAGGTTGAGCTTTGTGCTTAACAGCTTTCACTCTGTGGTTATTTTTCACTGGAAACTTGCAGACCAGTTGGGGTCACTGAAGTGGTTTGCTGCTGTAGGGCAGTTGTGTGCATGGAGGTTGATGATCTTTGCCTCTGCATGCAAACAGCAGCAATATCAGTGTCAGTGCTTCCAAAATCTGTCCCTTTTCAGAAGGTGATAAAACTGTGTGACCACTCACCATATTCAAACAGAGATGTGTATGCTTCTAGCTGGGGGATTGTGCTGGAGTTTAGGATGTAATTGTTGTCAGCTGTTTCTGAGGGGTCACTTCATGCTGTGAGGACACCCAGAAAAGGCATTTGGTAGTTTGAGTCAAGAAGGATACAGCCTTAATGTGACTGAAGGTGGTGTACAGCCCTTTTGAGTGCTGCAAGTATCAGTCTCACCAGAACACTGTGACTGAGCTGATTAATGAAATTTGTATTCTTGTTGTTGGCTGCTTCTCCAGTTGGGTTGAAAAGGACAGAATAAGGCTTTACTTGGAAATGCCTACCTGGCTGTGGTAGAATTTCCAGAGCAAGCCAGGGCTATCATGAACAGTTCAGGTTAATGCCTGAGGGAGTAAAGGTGAAGAGTGTTTTGAGCTACTTTGAGCAGACTTTTGTCTGTCTTTAAAACAGAAGTGAAGTACCTGTGATATATGATTTAGTTTTTCAAAGTAAAATAAGATGGACTTTCCCCCCATAAATACTATGATAGAAGATACACTCCTCTTTTATATTAAATATAAGCAAATTTCAGTGAAGGCAAGGATAAAAATGCTCAAGCAAAGTCTATCTTGTATAATAAGAATAATATCTAAAATGGTAGATTAAAAGTAGTGTTAAAAATGCCAGGTCCAGCAATCAGTAGTTGTAAGGTAGTACATTTTAAAAGATCTGTGAAAACAACAAATATTCTCTGAAGAAAGCTGACTTTATTTTAGCTGAGACTTCTTGAACAGAAAATAGAATTAAAAAAATAATAGGTTGAAACATTATGCCCAGAGAACTGTCTAGTTACAAATTTCAGCAGTCAGTGAACAGCCTGGAGAGCCAAACACAGCCACCACTCATTAGCTCTTCCGTCAGTGCAGTTAGTCTAGCAGTGTTAGCATTTTAATGCTGGCTCACCAGTGAGTATCTAAAAATAAGGTCTTAAAGGGAAATAATGCAGGCAACATGACCAGCCCATCTGCAACAGTGGTTTTTTTCCCTATGTTTTAATGATGGCTTTTTTTTTCATTCAGAAATGCTTCCTGAATACTATAAAATGTTCTTTAGTTTTGTTTTTTTTTTTCAAATGTGCTCAGTAGTAATCTTGCTACACATATATACAGCAGGAATACTTTATATTTCAAGTAGTAGCTTCTTTGAATAGAGAACAAAGGCTTTTTCAGATGAAATATACTACTGAAACATTTAGGATGGCAGCCTAATTCTTAAACAGTCTATTTTATGTACTGAACGGAGAAAGTTCCTATAGGTAGTTTAGACTGTTTTCATTTGGTTTCAATTTTACTATCCTGAGAAACTTTTAGAGACACGGACATGAGATTAGACATCAAGATGTCCTGGCATTTGGGAAAAAGATTGCTTTATTCTTTACCTTTTTTTTACAGTCCTTCCCTAATGTGATAATTTTTACTGGTGGCATGGGAAATAACAAGGCTATGTGGCCTTTGGTGTGACTTTGTGCAGATGTTCCCACATATGCAGACCACTTTCTTTCGAACTCAGAACACACATTGCTAATGTGTTGCCTCCTAACGCATTCATAACTTTAATTCTTTATGTAATCCATATAGGTTCTAGCTTTAATTTTTGCTTAAGGCATACTGCATATGTGTATTTGCTAGATTCTTTCAAAGAATTTTTTAAATTATTTTTTTTCATATTTTTTTATTTGAAAGTGATTTTTTTCTAAAAATTGGTAGGTTTAAATGTTAATGGTCTGTTTGTTAATAGAAAAAATGCCTTTTTTACGGTTTTTGTAGAAGTCAACTGTTGACTGGACAAAATTAAGATTGTCATCTTCTAGGTATTTACAAACTAGAGACCAAATGATATTAAGTGCTTTTTTGTTTTAAAAAGCTGTTTGTTTGATTGTTAGCAATTTAAAAACCATATGAGTACTATGGAGACTGTCCTCTGATCAACATTATTATTTCAGACAACAGTTTTAATAGACAATGTATAACTTCAGAAAATGCAGTACTCCTTTGAAACTACATTATCAAATCAACATTTTTTTTAACAAATTATACATTTTGATGCATTTCTGTTCTTGAAAAAGTAATGTTTATTAAGAGGGGAAAGGTTTTGAGGTGTAGTCTGGTTTTTTCATTTTTAATGTATTTTTGTTTTTTCTTTTATAATTAAATTTTGGAGGTTAAATAATCCTGGAAGATAGCTCTGAAAAATTCACACTGTCTTTGGAATGGTTAGTACACTAAGAAAGGCTTTAAAAGTGATCCCTTGATGCTGAGGTCAGATTGCCAACTGTTATACCTTTCTATGTGTTTTGCCTCTTTTAT
Source organism: Peucedramus taeniatus (assembly GCA_013400575.1). Lineage (NCBI taxonomy): Eukaryota > Metazoa > Chordata > Aves > Passeriformes > Fringillidae > Peucedramus > Peucedramus taeniatus. The sequence goes on along the minus strand of WBNO01007125.1, from coordinate 10,744 downwards.
AGCCTGGTCCCTGTTTCTTGTACTTTGAAGTTGCATTGCTCCTCTACTACAACAAGGTATTTATTGTTATGGAGAAGCATTGTGAGAGAAACCTCATGAAGAAAGCAGAATACTTTAAAGGCTTTTGATAGAAAAATGAGGATTTCTTATTGCTTTGTCTTTCTTGCATTTTTACTATAGTTTTCTGTAGGCTCTTGCTTTCATTTTTCCTGGATTTGTTGTCTTGTGCAATCCATGAGTTTAATTATCTGCAAGAGAGAGGGCTAAAGGAATGGCTGGCAGACTTCTTTGGTGATGTCCAGCATCTGCAGAATTTAGAGTGGAAAAAAAACATCTCCCTGGAAATACTGTAGAGCAGATCAAGACTGAAGCTACAGTGGCTCTGTGAGATGGTTTGCCCAGTTAATCTAGGCTTTGTTCTACTCACAAACTTGCATTGACATATTTCCATCCTCATCGACTTTCCCATCTGAGTGCAGCTGGGTTCTTCTCTCTCATTCTTTTAATGAAAATGTAAACAAGGCTGCTAGAAAGCCCAGTGAGAAAATATGGACTCAGTTCCTTTTAGGGTATTGGTGATATCCTAGTCTATATCTCCATCTCTTTCTCTAGGAGAACTAAGAAGAACTGAAGTACTCTGGCAAGCAGTGGCTCTGATGTGTTTTATATGCTCTGTGTTACACAATGGTGATAACAAACTCCTCTGTGAGAGGAGATAACCTTGTTTTTTAATGCCAAAAGAAGTCATTGCTAAGCAGAAAGCCAGCAGGTTTGGTATCTTGCATGACAATACAATATTAAAATAACTGTTCAACCACTTTCTTCCCTTTTTTTTCCCCATATGGTCAGAATAGTTATTATGATAAATTCAGAGAGAGTTTTCACACTGACATTTCATTAAAATGAAATTACCTACCATTGTTATGGGCTACACAGAAGCTATTATTTATGTTTATATTATTCTAATACCTTATTAGACTAGGTTTGCATTTGCATCAGTAAGTTAGCATGACTTGAATTATTTCTTTCTGTACTCCTTAAGTAGCAGCAAGAGCAAGCTGCAATATTAAATACCTACAGAAAAAGATATTTCACTCTTCTTGGGAAAGGCAGGGACAGTGTTCAGCCAGAGGTTTCTTTTTTCCACTGTTCTCAATTTATATTTTGTTCTGTTCACTATGGCTACTCATCACAGAAACCAGCAGGGTGGTTGAAGGACTCTTGTTGATAGAATTTTTATCATGCTAGCTGGTTAGAATTATTTCCTGTGTATTAGATGAAAATATCATCTTTTAATGCAGCAAGACTTCTCTGTATTAACAGTTTTATTCTATAAACTATTAAAATATAACATAATACTGTAAGATCACTTAGAAGCAGCATTTGTCAAATGTACCATACTCTTCTGAAGTAACAGAAATAACTGAGGGAGGGAGGTACTGAAGGGATTATGTCTGAATTTTTCAAAGAGCAAAATAATCTGATAGGCTTTTTAATTCCACACAGAGTCTAAGTTTAGAGGTCTGGTTAAGAGTGATGGTTGTATCAATCTAAGAGTGCGCAATCAGCTGTTCCACTTCCAAAACAGCTGCTCTGCAATGTTCTGCCCCTTCCCACCTGGTTCCCTCTGCTAATTAGGAAGCTCCCACTGTTCCTGATCCTTCCCCTCCATTTCCTAGATTACTTTGAAGCTGTTAGCAGATCATTGTGACTGTTTAATAAGGGCTCATGCTTTCAAGGAGACAAGCTAATTGTGAGTGAGGTTCCTACCCCTGGAAACATCCTGCTCAGGCTACTTTCTCATTTTCCTTGGACCTGTATATTAACGCTCTCTCTTTTGACCATGTGCTATGGGTATTAGCCTTGGCAGTATCCGGGAGTAGCATTGGTGGGCACTGCTCCCTAAGGGAAAGAAAACCGGGAGCCAACTGTGACACCAAGGCAAGCAAGGACAGTGATCCAAGGTTAAGGGGCAGTCCCACAAACAGAGCAAGTGATGACAGTCAGCTTCAGCCAAAAGCCCAGACTGACAGGCAGGTGTGTAACTTCTGATGTAAGACTACGATCAAACCACGAAACAAAGTCAGGACAAGATTAATGATATTTTTTTCTCCCCTAATCTACGGATAAATAAATACCTTATGCTTTAGAGATGGCGTGTCCATTTTTTAGCCAAATTCTGCAGGCAGTTGGACAGAGCAGGAGGAGGGAACAGCACATTCCTGCAGCTCTGGGCTTGAGGGCAGGGACTACAATACAGGCAGCCACTGGGAGACATTTTCAGAGTGAGACAGGACTAAGAATTATTCCTAATTCAGCAGGAGACTGGCAAAAGAAGGAACAATTTCTCACAGCTTTAGTATATATTTTACCGCAAAGATGGCTCTCCTCAGTACAGGGTACCAACAATGTTTTTCCTCACTCAGCATTGCCTCACCAATTGGGATGAAATCCTGCAGGCTGTAGCAGTCAAATCTTGCCTGGCTGTGTAGTGAATTACAGCATATATCCACTTAAATCATTGGCATAACAATATATTTAGACTTTAATTGGGGATAACATGAATGTAGATGAGCTGTCACATTGGCTAAATATGTTGCATCACAACCAAGTGAATTCTCTTTAAAGAAAGAGACTAATTAATGAAAAATGGTCATTCCTACTGCATTTCCAGTAACTGGAGTAACAACATGAAATTAATATTTTAATTCTATAAAAACCCAGTGAATAGCTAATTAGGTTTTGAAGTACATGAACCAAGGGTCTTTAATTTCCTGGGTTGAACAGGGAAACGGTAGAATTATTTATTTACAGGGGTGGAAAATTTCAGATGTGCCTGTTTAGGTAAACCTAGCTTTCAGACAATTCTGACATCTGGATAATTTTTTGACAGCTGAGAAACTCAATATAAAACCAAATAAAATTAATGATAAACTACATATGAACTAATTCATGCACTAAACCTGCCCTTTAGATTGAAGCAGGAAAGTTTTCCTAAAAGTTGAAAGAAGCATAGCTTTGGGTTATGGATGAAAAAGTAGTAGCCTATAATATATAAATGAAGGGTGAGAGATGTATAGGCAAATCTTCTAGTTTTTATGGAAGCCACAGCTAGAGTTGCTTTGGCTTTAAACATCAAATACAAGCACAGATGAATTGGCAATTATACGCTTTAACTGCAAGCACGGAATAGACAAGCAAGTAAGAACAGTTAATTGACATATTCTTGGTAATAATGCATTAAGATGAACTGTAGAACAATGAAGCTTAACATTGCTTATTGATCAAATGCTTACCAAAACCTAGACGACCATTTAGTAAGTGATATGTTTAAAAAGCCAAAATACGGAGCCAAAAATTATTTAAAAGCTTCCATATGCAAATGAAAAGTTCTTTCCTGTTATATTTTCCTCCACAGAGTTCTCTATTAGCATTTTGGTAGCATACTTATGTGTAGCTTTATTTTTCTTCAATTTGCAACTGCAGTATTTGCAGAGTAAGTAGCACTACCTAGGTTCATTAATGAAGCATTTATACTCTGCAATTCTTCATGTAAATACCATGTTTCAAGGCAGCATTATTTTCTTCAGGAGGGAAACCTTTATTGTTAATATGCTGCTTATCTAAAATGATTGGTTAAAAAATACTTCAATTGTATTTTTCTTCCTTTGACAAGCTTGCTTCTACTGCAATATTAATTATAAGATTTTGTAAATTACAATATGATGTCATCTTAATCTTACTTATTTACTTGTTGCACCCTCTGAATTAGGAACCCTTGAAGACAAATTGAAAGCGCTTTCTGCTCCAGAGTATTGCTACTTGCAATGTAGCTCGCACCAATGGAGAGAATTGCTGATGCTACAGCAGCTTTATCAACCTCTTATTTGGAACAATGGGCAGTTCAAACATTTGACATTCATTTAATTTCTGGGGGAACTTTAGACAGGTATTCCCTATTTCAAATGTAAAGGTATCTATGAAACCTGTAGTGATAGATCTCAAGCTTTGAAATACACCACAGAGGTACTTCAAGGTATTTTCATTGACTAAAATTACCCAGGGCATTTAAAATCTCAGCTGGGGGAAGCTGTTTCCCCAGTGCTGCTCCTGTGCTCATATTCAGCTCAGCTGGAAGCTGCAGTCTGGTTGCCGGGAGGTAAATCCTGGATTTTGATCTGCCAATGTAACAGTTGAATTTCAGTCAATATTTTTAACTTGGTCTAGAAATCATCTCTGTTAAATAATTGGTTTTCTTTTGAGTGTTTGTTCTGCCTTGAGGAGTTTTTTCTGGTTTAGTCTGCAAGGCCTGTACTGTCCCCTGTATATAAAAGTCCTGAACCCAACTGTAGTATACTGTGGGCATGCCATAGACCTTAAAAGCATGTAACCTTTCCTATTATACTGCACCTAGAAGGGACTGCTAATATCAGAGTCGAATATTTAATTGACAGGCACAGATACCATTCCTCCAATGCTAGCATATGCTAATTTAGGGGTTAGTAAAAAAACACAAACGGAGTTGCTGCCTATTACTGTTTGGACAGTCCCTTGGTCAACTCTTCGGCACTTTGCCTTCATTTCAGACAAAAAAAAATGTCCATGGCCAACCCTTAGATGAACTCATATATTCTTCAGTAAGTAGCCCGAAGGCTCAGAGGTACAAGACATTAATCAGTTAAAAAGACTGTATTGGGGAAGTAAGGATGGGGGATCTTTTTCTTATAGTAGAATATATTTCTCAAGCATGAAGGACAAGGACCTGAGTTTTGGTATCACTGCTTTCTGAGAAAGAGACCCAATTTATTTCAGTAGTGTTACACAATTTAGGTCTCTATTGGAGTCTACATAATGGAAGAAATTTAGACAAAGTGATGCTTGTATTGAAGCATTATTTTATTTTAGTCCTAAAAAAAAAAAAAGCTGCAATTGAAAATGGTGTTTGCAGTAATGAAGATATTTTAGTTGTCTCTTAGTAGAAGTTATTTCAAAAGAATAATCAGAAGGTTATCATAAGAAAAAGGAAACAAAATAAAACCTAAACAAACATTTGTTTCCAACATTTGGAAAGAAAACATAACTTAAAAAGAAAGAAACTATTCTAGAGATGCCTACTTTTCACTCTTCATGTCTCAAGTATCTGTTCTCTTTAATTCCCTTGTAAGGAATTCTTCAGCATATGGACAATAGCTTTTATTTGCCTAAACAAAAGTAAGGGAGAAGCATAATATTTTTCACAGAGAAAAGGTGAGAATGTTCCTCTTTGGAAGAAACATTCACAATCTAAAACTTGTCATGGTTTAACTTTCCAAGAAGGGATTTCTGGAGAGTTCAGAAGGAAGAAGGTATTTCTGTGTGCTAATGAATGTGACACCATTCCAGCATGGATGGGGGGAAAGCTTTGACTCCATATTGTGTCTCTCGATGGTTCAGAAAAAACCTGTCCAGATGAGCTCAAGCTGCACTCAAGCAGCAGTCCAGTGAGGATTCCTCTGGGTCAGTATGGGGCCTGTGGAAAATGTCAATGTGTCCCACAGCCCATATTTTCCAATTTTGAGTTAAACTCTTCAAGATAGGAAGCATGAATAATTTCTCCATGATATATCTCCCCCAAGAAAATTATACTTCAGTTAAAAGGCCCTAAATACATCTTGCACTCTAGGAGTAAAAATTTATTTCTTCAGGACTCTTTTGGGAGTATGGTAGTATTTCTGAGATCCTTGAAGTACCTATTTATATTTAAGTTCAAAAAGCCTTTGTAAGACTTAGCAAACAGCCTCCTTTTATAGAGTGTTGAAGGGAACTTTTACAAACAAATGGAAAGGGAGGGCAGGAGTGAGAGAGAATCTTTTAATCTCTACAGAGCACCAGGTATTACCACTGCGGTGTAATTTGTATGAAATCAATCTTTGCAATGAGTATTGTGCCTGCCTGTGGCAGTGTACTTCTGTTCACTGGATTTAATAATCTGGATTACGGTTCTAAACCTTGTTTACTACCAGAGAAAAAAAGTATTACTGTTAGGTTATTCATTAGACTAATTTGAATATTAACACAATGATCACAATGTCTCACCCAGTTTATTCTAAAAAAGGAGCATATGCACATTTTCCTGTCTTAATTTCCTGATTTCCTCAAAACAAGCAGCTAATATTAAAAAATAATTGAGATTAAATGGTAAGAAATAAAAAGCCAATGACTTAAATAAATTTTAAATTGAAAACCATATGCCAACCTAAATCGAAGGAGAATAGTTTAGATTGGATATTAGGAATTCTTTACTAAGAGGGTGTTGAAGCACAAGGACAGGTTGCTCAGAGAAGTTGTAGATGCCTCAACCATGGCATTGTTCAAGGCCTGGCTGGACAGGGTTCTGAGCAACTTGGTCTTCTGGGAGGTGTTCTGGCTTCTGGCAAGGGGCTGGAACTAGATGACCTTTAAGGTCCCTTCCAACCCAAACCATTCTATGATTTCTATGATTTCTATGATTCTATGATTCTATGATTCTATGCTTTTTACCATTTAATTTTTTTTCTCCATATAATAAAGAAGTTGAAAAAATTTAATTACAGAAGAAATCTCATTAGGAATGAAGGAGAAAATATAGTTAATTTTTACTAGTCTGGGCTGAGTGGGTTTTTTCCTACAATAATTTTCTTGTGCAAATGTACTTTAACGTGTACACCATCTTTCTTGTTGTATGAAGGAAGGCAATATGGTTGTCTGCTAGCATGGTGTTTATTGTGGTGCACAAGCATGACTTAGGGATAAGCTCAGATGCAAATACATTGCTAAATTAGTCTTAGCTTAAAAAAAAAGTATTACAGAAAAGAAGAAAGGTATAAGGTGGGCTTAACTCAGACAGCAGACAAAACTCTCCCAGTCTTTTGCTCACTGCTCTCTCCTGAGGAATGGGCTTTTGTTTAATTTTGGTTTGTTTTGTTTAATTTCATTTTGTTGTGTTTTGTTTTGAAGAAATGTCTCTCACAGCTTGTCTGGAGCCATTTTTTCCCAAGATTTAGTCATACATAGCAAAATCTCCCTGAGTAAGCAGAGGAACGTGTGACTACTTGTTAATTTTTTTTTATTAAGAGGACATCTTTTCTCCTTTACAAGCTTACCTAAGTAATGAAGCGCACTTAGCAAAAGAAACTTGGATAATGCACTACAGTGAAGCTTGATCATGCCAGCTCCATAGGGAGAGCTTTTGACTGCCTTGTACACAGAAAATATATGAAATACACAGCCAGTTTTTAAGTGAGCGTAGTTTTTAAAGACGTATGTGCATGCTCTTCTGCCTTGACCTGACATACCATTATTAAAGTAGTATCAAGGATTTTTCTTCCTCTAAGCAACCTTATTTCTCCCTAATTGGAGAGAAAATCTGAATATTAATTTTCACTTGTAAAGCTGTAAAGCAATGTTTGAGACGAAATTTAATTGAACTTTTTACCTCTAAATTTCTGTTTTGCAACAGACTTTCTGTGTATTTTAACCCAAATCTTTTATGCAATTCTAATAAATTAATCTAGTTAATATCTCATGTAGACACTATCAGCAGTATCCAGCATTCAGTGTTACATTACTTCTAAAAAATAATTTGGTGAAAATTAATTCTCCTCATTTCCTATAACTTGTGAAATAAAATGGGACATGCATTTTTCCTAAAATATCCATGGTAAGAAACTGGTGGATGAAAGATTTAATTCTTTAGAAATACAAACACATGAAAAAGGGATGTGCCTTTTTTTGTTTTTAAAGAAGTAACATTCTTGTGTTGAATATGTTTTTGGTAAGATGTGGCCTTCCGCACATTTATATATATGAACATATTTATGAACATATAAATATATATTTTCCCCCTAATTTTATAATTTATTTCCCTGCTTGACACAAAGACCCTGAAGTGGTACAGATGATACTATATTCCATTTTTATGCTGAATTAGAAAATTTATTAACTCCTTTGCTAAGGCTTGAGTTCAAGAAACACTGGATTTTGCCTTATCAAAATCCCAGTCATGAGGACAAGTGACTGATTTCCATGCAAATATTTCAATTTTCAAGTCATTGAAGAATTAAGATGAGTTTTTTTTCAGATATGAGGATCTTTCAAAGTTATCAGTGAGAAGCACATTATTGTTTTTGTGAGCAGGGTTTGTGAAACATGCATAACCAATTCATATCCTCTATCCTAATAATTTCTAAAGGCATAGCATAATCCATCCCACTTGACTTTGTCGTCCTTGCAGCATCTGAAATGAAAAAGTCAGACAATTGGCTAAATCAGGCAGGAAAGAGATAAGGATTACAAAAACACAGGGCAAAATCTTAACCTAAATATGGGCAGTGAGTTGTTTGCTGCTTTTGTAATTTGACACCATTAATAACGATGCAAGCAAAGTTTAGTTACTGTTCAACACCTGCAAATGCTAAACACTGGGAAACAATTTTTACAGATCTTTGTAAGCCCTTTGAATAGCCTTATATTACATGTAACAGTGAAAAACAGTTAAATGGTACATTAGAAGCTATGGAACCAGAGGCTGAGGCTCATATTGTGGATTCTGCTTTCATATGCAGTTGGCCTTATGAACAGCATGTGAATATACAGTCATAAGAACTTCTTTGTAAATGATGCTATTAGCATCTTATTTACTTGAATGACTGCATATATATTAAATAAGAGAAAGGATATATAAATTCAAAGGTGTTTGAATTGGAAAGATATGTAGTAGTCTAAGCACGATGGCTATAGAGGCAATTGATTTCAAAAATCCCAAATATCATACACATGCACACCTTTAATCTGAAAATGTGTAGAAAAAAAAATTGCGTCTGACTACTTTATAATTCAGAAGTTTATCTGAAAAAGTAATTATTCAGGATGCTATGTTTGTGCAAATATTCTGTGGTGGAGTTATAAGGCATAAATATAAGCAAGCTATAAAATCATCAAAATATTATATACCTTAGGAGATGGGGTTTTGTTTGTTTGTTTTTCTCCAATTTTTTTTAATACTTTTGCTGCTAGCACAACATGCCTTTGTTTTGGGTCTTTTTATTTCTCTGTAGTCTTTTTTCATTCAGGATTGCAATGAATCTGCCTGCTTGCTCTTTGATGGCATCCAGAGATAGCAAATTCATTGCAACAATTCTCAAGCCATGTAAGAACAGCCACACAGAACATGAAAGCAGTTTGCCTCTCAGAGCTCTGCTTTTGATTGCTAGTGGAGAGCACTCAATATTTAATAAACAATAAATTGTGTTTTGCATAAATCCTTAACACAGCACTTCTGGTACAGAAACAGCATCGTGTATGTGTACAAAGCAAGTATTTGTCACAGAGGTTGAAGCTATAACGATTAAAAAAGTGTTGGAGAATGAACAGCTCTGCTAATAGGAGCAGTGATGTTACTTAACCACATACCTTCTGACTGCAAATGCCAGTGTCCAGAAAATAATCAAATAAATTTTTAACTTGCCAGCTGCAAAATTTATTCTTCTAATATCTGGAGTATTTGCTGCCATGAGTTCTATTTCTGGAAATTATGTAGAATCCTGATGGAAATCTATACAGCAGATACAATATACCACAAATACTATGGATGTAATAAATTGGAATACCAGAGTAGGCCAGATTTTAAGCACTTCATATTATTTAATTGGCTAAGACAGAAGCTGTTTAATAGTCTTGAAGATGCAAATGACATATCCTGTATGATAGGATAATAATATATATCTGTAGTTCAGTACATAGGAATTTCTCCATTTCACTTCAAATACTGTTTTCTATTTGGCAGCAATGAGAATGAAAGGACTAAAACTTCTTTTTTGTTCTTAATTTCTTTCTTGCTAAGATTGCAAAAGGATAATATTTAGTACTAATTTTAGTGGTCTTTGTCCTGACAACATCTGCCCATTAGAAAATAGGATTAAATTATTTAATATTGGACAAACCAGCAGCTGTCAATTGGTAATGATTTACCATCTGTATTTAATGGTGAATTTGATGGTAAGCTAGTGGTAGAAATCTATACAGCCTTTTAAAAATCTCTGGGACTACCTATTTATTTTAGTGTATTACTGTTTTGTACGCACAATGAAAACATCCAGTGTTACAAAGTATGACCAGCTCACATACCTTCTTTTACATATGTTTATCTGGTATGCAAAATAATTACAATAATACTGCATGGGGAAAGTGAGTGTGTGTATATATATATATATATATATATTTTCCAGAGCTGTACTAATGAGAATTATCTTATGTCGCTATGGAAATTTAGAGAATTATTTATGCCCTATTCAGAGGCTGTAATTTTTTCCTTAGGAACATCTTTGCAATTATGTTACCTACAAAGTAACCAAAAAATTAAATAAACAAAAGGCCCCTTGCGTCTGTGGGTCAGTTATAACCCATTTAATATGCAACCTATCCACTCTATTTCTTGCAAACTAATGGCAAGGCTGTAAGCAGGCTTTGCTTTTAGAAGGTCAGTTTTTAT
>WBNO01007124.1:0-12966 GCA_013400575.1 Peucedramus taeniatus | reverse complement strand
TGCCCGCCCGCGGAACGGGGCGCGGCCGCGGGGATGCGGGGCTGAGCCCCCGGCCGGCCCCGCGGGCACCGCACTGATGGACCTGCGGGGCGGATCATCCTCATCCTCTGCATCCACAGCTTCCTCCGGACCCCCGGGAGGGACCGCGGGCAGCCCCAGGTGTCCCAGGATGAGACGGCGGGAACCAGCAGCGTTCTCTGGTGGGACAGTGCGGAGCACCGGGAATGCTCCACAGCGCAGGGTGAGCTGAGGGACAGCCGGCTCTGCAGAGGGACCCGCCAGGGACACTGGGGATTCCGGGAATGCCCCACACCTGCTGGACACCCGGCTCTGCAGAGGGACCCGCCAGGGACACTGGGGACCCCCGGAATGCTCCACCCCGCAGAGTGACCGGCTGGGCTCTGCAAAGGGACGAGCGCGATTCCCGAGGGCGGTGGAGGAGCGGGACCCGCTGCCCGGAGCCGCTGGGACAGCCTGCAGGACACCGGGGCGCCTCACAGGGACACGGCACAGCCCTGGAAGGGAGGAAGGTGACTCGGGGACATCACCTCCAGCGCAAGGACACGGGGCGATGGGAAGCACTGGCTCCCCGCTGCCCTCACCCGGGCTCGCGGTCCCCGCGGATTTTGGGATGGCTCGGCTGGGGGATTTTGCTGGGTGGACACGACTGGGTGATGCTCACCCCCCGAGTGCCAAAGGGAGCTTTTGGGGCAGCCGGACCAGGCTGTGCCCCCTGGCCTGGGCAGCAGGGGAGGGAGGGAACCCTCCAAAACCTGCAAATGAAACATCAGCACCTCTGCTCACTGCGGGGAGCCGGGACCCCCCTGCTCCAAGGGAAATGAATGTCACAGCTCCTGCCCACAGCTGGCAACTCCTCCTTGAATAAAACACACACCAGACCCCAGGGACAGGCAGGAACCTCCTCCACCCTGGGTGCCACCACCCCTGGAGGAGCCGGGAGTGCCTCCTTTACTCCTGAATTCCTCCTGCAGCACCAGCCCAGCTCAGTCTCTCAGTGGAACTGCTCTGTGCCCAAGCTTGCATTAAATACCTTCATTTTCCTTTCCTAGCTTGCCTTTAGCACTTGGAGCTGAGGATCTGCTCAGTGCAGGAGCAGCAGCCACGAGCACTTTCCCTTCTCTCTTTTGCAGGTGTCTCTGATGGCAAAGAAAACCTGCATAAATAAATCAATTTATTTAAAATACAGATTAGAGCTTTTCAAAACTGCAGGGCTCCAACTAGCACAGTAATTTCCTTATATAAAATAATTCTTGCAGACCCTTCATGAAAAACACAGAAATAATGAAATATTTTGGTTTTTGTACAGCCAGACTCATCCCTCTCTTTCCCAGCCCATCCTATTTTCCCAAACTTTTACAGGAGGGCAAAGGCACCTGAACAAAAATGAAAAAGGTTAAATTCCAGTATTGGAGATTTTATAGCACAATGCAACCCCTGACTGATTTGGATCAATAAAAATAAACTTTGGAAACAGAGATTCTCACATGCAATCAATTCACAAAAACCTTTTTTCTCCCTGGCTCTTCCCCACCCCCTGCAGAGTAAAATCTCATCTCTGTTACCATGAAAATAAAGAAATGGAGGTCTTAAAATGCTGAATAAAAAACATGGAAAAACCAATATAAAAATCATATCTATAATATAAAAATAGTAAGTTGCTTCTCTCCAACCTCCCCCCAGCTGTAGGGGATACAAATTTTACATTAATATAAATATCTATTGAAATTTCAGAATTAAATTTTAGAAAGCTTCGAGCTTTTCCGTGGTTGCTCATAAATAATTGTGACTATTCTGAAGTGAATGAGGCAACAATCACCAATTTCTCTGCAGGAAATGGTTCCACATAATCTGTAAAATCAGATTTTCTTGTCAGATGATTCAAACCTTCCGCCTGCTCCAGTCCCAAAGGGTAAAATCCCACAGACAAATCCAGATTTCAAAGTTTTATTGCCTTAAAAAACAGAAAACAAAAGATATTTTTAATTTTTCCTCTGAACTATTACAAATATGCAGTAGGTTTTCAAACACCCACCTGAGCTTTTAGTTTTGCCTGACTTAAGGTCTTTTTTTTTCACCTAAAGATGTATTTTTCCACCTCCCTTTTTATAATCACAGAGGATTTACTGTGGCCAAGGTTAAATGAAGTGAATGAACTCAATTCCCACCCTGCAATGCCAAAATTTGGGTTATTTTTGATTATTGATCCATCACAGCAGCACCTAAACAACTGAATTTTAATCATGTTAATTAATCTCTGTTTCATAAATTGGTTTATGATGGTTTAAATCAAGCAGTCAGTAACTAAATAAGAGGTATTTCTTTTTAAAAGAGGGTTTTGAAATAATCTCTTGTTCTGGGCAATAATGTAACCAAATTGTACCTGAAACATCTGTATCCTTCTGCTTTTATTTTAACTTAATACTGAAAATAACTGAAAACAGGTAAAAATACAGTGCAAAACTTTGGAAACCCCAGAAAAAACAGCTTGGAATTACAACCCCTAAAATCCCTGCCACAATGCCAGAAAAGCCACATAGGAACATTTTCTCCTGAGAATATCCTGAAATTCAGATTTCATACCCAGGGTCATAACTGGATTTAGAACCTGGTGAAAACAAGGAATAAAAGTGCTTTTCCAAAATATTTTGCTCTGTTTTCTATTTAACACCAGGATGCTCAGGACTGGATGTGTGTGATAAAAAACGGAATTAAACACCTCTCCCATTCCCTCCAAATTCCCAAATATTCTTTTTTTACCACTCAGTGGAGATCCCCACATGCAGCAGCTCTCAGGTACATTAAAAACCTCCACTTTTATTTGCTTTTATTAAGAAATTTATGAACTGTGCAAGAAAGGGTCACACAGTGATTTACAAATTTGCTCTATGTACAGATATTTAACATTTTGCTGGTAACATTTGAAAGATACATAATAAACCCTGTCAGTGATGAATAAACTGGAAATATATTTATAACATGAAGAGAATGCAGCCAGTTTTGGGTGTGAAACAAAGAAAAGTGTATCTTGATGAAATAACATAAACTTAAAAAATATTTACAGATCAAGAGCTTTGGGCAGAAAAAAGACATGAAATATTCTCTTATTTTAAATATTCTTGTCAATTTTACACATCAGATCCTACAAATGCTGTTTGTTACTTCCAACAACCCTGAAAGCACATTCCAAAGGATTTTAAACTAAAAAAAATCCTTTTATTGCTGAATGTTTTGCTCAGTGACAAACCTGAGTAGCTGAAATTATCTGAAATCATCTATTAAAGAACTCACTAACAAGTATGTATTCCCACAACTGTGAGGGAAATATTTGTACTTTAGAGGCTCAAGCCCCTTTTTCTTTGCATTTTCAGCACTTCCAGTTTGCTGAATTTGTTTCAGGGCAATTTAAACAAGTCTGGAGAGGTCCCTGGGGCTGCAGAAATAACCAAACTGCTCAACTTGGGGCTTAAATTGTGATTCCAGTAGAGGCAAGCCAGGTTAAAGAATATTAATGGCAATGAAAATTTAAAAGCACTATGAGAGGAACAGTTAATTCCCTTTTTTTTCATTTATGTAGTCAGCACTGGCACCAGGATATAAACCCAGCTCAAAATGAAAGGAAAGAATTCATCCTGTGTGCCACCCAAGGATTCAAATCCACAGAAATTCTCACTTCTGTGACCCACAAAACGTTTGCTGTGCCTTTTTTTTTTAACAACAAAGCAGTACCAAACGTTGAAGCAGCACTTTGAAGGTGCCCAAAATGTGAATTATTGCTGCACAGTCACACTGCTCCTCCCTGCAGCACTGCCTGCTGCTCGTTCTCTTTCTTTAGCAATTTCCATCTCTATTTTGGCTTTGATTTTATTCCAATCCACTTCCAGCTGTAAGAAGAGAAAAATGAAACAGAGCTCAACATCAGAAAGAGCCAGGTCAGTTATTCCATTTAAAATTACAATTATTAAGTGTTGAGTACCCAAACTCGTGGAAGGTATGAAGGCACAGCTGAGTTCTAACTGAGCTTCACCTTCAAAATAAACCAAGCCTGAGCTATTTTAATAAATCTCATCGTGTCTGGCAATAAAACACAAAAACAACCTCCTTCTAATTTAATTTTATGACATCAGTGTCCTGTTACTGAAAATTTAGCCCTGCATCATTAATTTAGGAGTGATGTCTCCTCCAAGAGCTGATAGGATATTAAACCAGTTATCTGCTCCAACAGAAATCTGATTCCTGCTTGCCACTGCCCTTCTGCATCAATAAATGCTTCAGTTTTAACCTTGGCATTTCTCCAGCTGCAGAGAATTGGCATTTTCTGGCTGTGTTTTGTGTCAGTGAAACCCCAGGCAATACACACAGAGCACAATACCACAGCACAAATGGGGGTAGAAAAGTTGTTTCTTCCCCCAAAAATGCTTGACAAGGAAAAAAAAAATGGATCATGGGGCATTTGATGACCATAAAAACACGTCCAAAAATGTCATTTTGCAGTTCAGTTTATTGCTGGAGAGTTAACACTGGCAAAGGTGGGATGGGAGAAGAATTTCAAGGGCTGCACAGGGGATTTTGCTCTGGAATTAAGTAACGGAGTAACAGGGGAGATTCTCTGAGAGGGAAAGTGAAATTAAACACCCACATTCTCAGGTGAAAATACAATAATAATACCTCAGTTCTAGAGGCATTGACTGGGTGCAGGATTCTCAGGATATGTGTAAGGTAGTGAGAATCTGATATGTAAAATAAGCACAATTTTAAATCCTGCCCGGCTTCAGAAAAGAGCAAAAACTCCTTATTTAAGCCTGAAGAGGTTTTAGGTTGGGAGAAGGAAACTGAGACCCTTTTTTATCCCTGAGAAGAAACAGCAGCACAAAATCTTGCTCTTCTTTTCAATTTCTTTCTGATTTTGCTTTCTGAGTCTGACAGGTTGCATGAAGAATTTAATTACAGCTTAAAATTCACATTATGTGGATCCCTCCTGTTCACAGATCCAGCAAAGATCTCCAGCACCTGGATGTGGAAAAGGACTTTTTCCCTCCAGAAATCTCCTGAGTGAGAAATTCAACTGTCAAGAAAATTTCCAAATTTCCAAATTAAATTTCAGAAAGTTTCAAAATCTCCACATTTCAAGACTGAGTAAGCTGAAAAATCACCCTGCTCACACCTTGTCACTGCCAAGGTGGAATTCCTTAGGAATCCTGATGGAATCTCCAGCTTCCTCCAGGATTTTAAGAAAATGAGGATTCTCTCCAATATCTATCAGAAGCATTGGGGAATTTCAGTGATTTTTGCTCTGTAATGGGTTTTACAGAACAGATAGAGCTGGAAAAGCTGCAGGATAAAAATGCCTGGAGTCTGTGCTTTACTCCTCTGTATTTTTCAGGTAAATTACTGTGGAATGGTTCATTAGGAGCTGAGTTTTGTTAGGAAATGAGAATCCCTAAAGTGCTAAGAGCTAATGCCTTCCATTAGAAACCCAGCTTTATTCCAAGTGCACTGGGCAGTGTCCATGAAAGGATGGGAATTCCCAGCTCAGGTGTTCCCTGATCCTTCAGCTGCGGGGATAAAAGGATCCCACACAAAGAAAAGGGTTTTTTTTTGATCATTTCTCCCTCAGAATGCTGAGGAATAAGGAAGGGAAAAGCAGGAAGAACACAAGGGAATTGTGCCTCTCCTGAGGGAAATGAGTGGAAATATTCCAGTGGAATCCAAGATCCAGCTGCTGAATTTCAGGATGTGCCCTCAGGATGTGTGAAATACCAATAAATTGATTTCCTGGTGATGCAGAGGGTTTCCAATAAATGTATATTGGATTGTTGATTGTATTTAAAATCAGAATGGTTTGCAGTTCACAAATATCCAGATTCCTTCAAAGTTTGTTACTGTTTCTATCCTTAAAATGCCAGGAAAAAAAGTTGGAAATATTTGAGACTCATTGAGCCACGGTGAAGATTAACTCCCTGTTTAAAGAAAACAACTGTGCCTTCATTTGTGTGATCTTTACCAGATAATAAATATATATATACTGTGAATCTTCAAATAAAACCCATGCCCAGCTATTCCTGGCCAACATTGGGCCAAAACCTGTAAAATTTCCACATTTATGTTCACATTTGAACCCCAGAAGGAAACAAGAGGTGCAAACCCATCCCACCCTCCAGCAGGAACAACACTGAGGGACACTTACACCTTCTGCATATTGCAAAAACCTTTGGTTGGTTTCTTTTTTCCCAAAATCCTCCAAGAATTTCTGCCTGTAAGCCAGGACTGTGTCCACGTGTGTCCTGTGCTTCACTGCCAGATCCAGGGCTCTGGAATAAAGCAGGAAGGGGTTGGGGAAATGCTCTGGCACCACCCAGGTTCTGCAGAAACTCTGAGGGTGAGGGCAGAGATCCCAAATCCAACTCCACACTAGGATCAGGAGGTTAAAAGTAGCCAGTGATGAAAAATACCCAACAATTATTCCCACTGAGAACCTCATCACATTGTTAATTTGAGCCCAGGAGGCTTTTTATTTCAAGGAAATGCAGAATAGTTCAGAGTATACCACGAAAATAATAATGTTTAGTAACTTTTTTCTAGTCAGAAATAGGTTCTGAACACTCATAATACACATTCATGATATATTCTATAGAATATTTATAAATATTGTATAGGTGGAAAAGGTCAGACACTGGATTAATTTAATTAATTACTCACATTTGGTTTCTTCTCAATGGCTTAAGCACACTGATATTTGATCTACAGACAGTTTTTAGATAAAAGAATATTCTTTTCCTAACATGCAGCTTAAACCTCCCCTGACACAGCTTCCTAACAAAACAAAATTACAGATTTGTGGGGGAAAATCAACCTTTTGCCTGAATATATCAATATAACAGCAGAGAAATTAGGAGTAAACAACTCAGAGGACTCTGTCAGAAAACGTGGGGGTTTTGTTTAAAGGAGAAATTCCTCCTTTGTTTTCTCAGCCTTAATTCATATTTTCTCCACCTACACAATGCTGGGAGTCTGGGTAGCCACAATTTTATTTTTAGCAGCAAGACATTTCCAAGCAGCCCAAATTCCACAGCCAGTCTGGGGCATCACTGAGGGCTCCTCTGTGCTAGCAGTGATGAGAAAGAAAACTGTTATTTCAAAATGTTTCCAGGAATATTTTGTGCTTTTATTACCAAATATTTGTATTTTCTAAATGCAAAAATGCTGTTTTTATTGTTACTGTCAGGCTATGATTTCTTTTTTTTTTTTGAAGTCGTGGGTGATTAAAAGATAAAAAATGAGTCAGCAATAAAACAACTGATGGAAATAATTAGGAAAACATATTTTAATGGGAAAAAACTCCTACCTTTCCCAGTTGTAAAGGTTAATGTTGATTTGGATGGCCTGGTAGACCAGGCCTGCCTGCAGCAGGAGGGTTTCAGCCTCCTGGGTGCTCCCACTGAAGAGCAGCATGTGAGCCAGCCTGGACTCCTTGGAGGGCAGCTCCTTGATGGAATTGATGTACTGCACTTTGTCAATCTGCTCAGGAGTGGGACAGCAAGGAAATCCATCCATCAGCTTGGCTTTGCAGCGATTTAATTGGGATTTAATTCCATTTTTTAGCTGTATTTTCTTACCTCGCCGATTGCTGCATAGGCGATTTCAGCCGTGCTCATGTCCTTGTTGGCCACTGCCATGGCAGCCAAACAGGCCCACAGGGTCTGGTCCTGAAATTCAAAATAAAAACAACTTGGAAACCTTCAAACGTTCATTATCATGCTGCAAATGACTCCTCAAAGCAACTACACAAGGCCTGAAAATGATGTGTAATGTTACATTTCTCTGTGTGTCATGTATGGCACTGTGCTCTAAGTCTCTTATTAGGAAATTATTAATTATTTCTCAGAACTAGGAATTAGAAAAAAATCATGGTAATAATAATATTACACCTTTTTATTATTATTTTATATATTAATTCTTATTATAATTTATATATTTTACTTATTTATAAATGTATAAATAAATAAATTTAATTACAAAAATAAATAAGTAAATACATTTATTACAAAATAAATTCGTATTGTTTATATATTTATTTCATTTATTTATATATTTATATTTTGATATATTACTTTTTTTACCTTTTTATTATTATTTTGTATATTACTTTTATTGTTTCTGTGAGGGCTTTTTTGGGGTATTTTACACAACCTTGAGGAAACCCCAAGAGCTCAGAATCTGGGAAGATGCTAAATGACATTTTGATGGATTTTGAAGTGAAACATTATGACAAAGACACACTAATAAACCACATTTTAATACAGTTTAAGTTACACATCTAAAACTCTATTCACAGGAAAAATGTAACTTTGGACTTGCTAGTCGAGGAATTAAGGAGGTTTTAATGTTTTTGTTGACTGTGTTCAATGACAAATCTGGAAATAAAGACTGCACTGTGAGGGTTTTTAGAAGGATCACTCTTGACTGAAATCAGAATTAATAGCTGCACTGAAATTAAGATTGTTCAGAGAATCAAACACTCCTAAAATCTTTGTCACATTCTCTTCCACTTCCCTTTTATTTAGAAAATCAGGTGATAAAATGCTGAAAGCTCAGCCTGAAATTATCCAAGAGACGATTTTTTTTTGATGGTTCAAAGTTGTTTCTTGTTGCTTTTTTCCCCTCAAAAATATGACCCATTTTGTGTTCCTGATTGGAAATACTTTTTACTCTCTACCTGGGCTGCCAAAATCAAAATATCTTGACTTGGATGCTTAAATCAGGTGATGTGGACACTGCAAATAAAGATTCTGTTACAATTAATTCTAATTATGCAACCCAAATTATCTGGATGTGCATTAATTTAATAACTGGTTACACAAATATCTGAAATACACATTTAAGGTGATGACAAAAGTGCTAAACTTTTCTAGGAATAAATGGGAAGGAAGGTTTGAAGGGATTTTGTTGTTTTAAATACTACTACACTCACCTCATCTGTTGCTGTTGTCTAAATAAATATAAAAGAAAGCGATGGAAAAGGAAAAAAAAAAAGAAGTGAAATAAAATATGGAAAATAACAGGTAATTGTGGAAATGTCACTTTTCATTGGTTATATTGAGGCCCAGACCTGAAAATTTAAGTTTAGAACTGAATTCTGTGTTAAATCCAGCTGGATTCTGGTGTGGCTAAAAATAAGAATTATTATTTATCATGGAAGTTCAATCCAGCTGGATTCTGGTGTGATGAAAATAAGAATTATTATTTATCATTGAACTTACGGAATTTTGATGTCATGGAATTAAGAGAACCACCTCATTTTCCGTGAGTGACAAAAACGAGCGTCAGAGCAGGCTGGAAATGAGCTGCACCATTTGATATGGAGAGAACACTATTGAAGAACACTTAAAACCACAAAAATGGTTGTGAATATTCCCAAAAATGAGGCGTACCTTGACAAACCTGCAGAGCCTGACGCCGTCCTCCCAGCGGGAGGAGCTGACGTGGCCGTGGAGGATGGCAGGGTAAGGGGAGATGTGCAGGTGCACCAGGGACCCGTCTGCCCTCCTGATTGTCACCTGGTTCCCCACAAAACTCACTATCTGCGGGGTCTTGCTGAACTCACTGCACAGAGAAAGAAAAAGAAGGTAAAATTCATTTGTTTTTACACTTAAGATCGATTATTTGTGACCTGATATTTTGTTACTTTTAATTTCCGACGTCATCGGAACAAATATTTTCTGGGTTTTTTTTACAAGACCTGAGGTAAAATTTTATGAGAAAAATTTCAAATTTTGCTTTTACCCCAAGATGCTGCTCTGCTTTCCAACCCTGCATCATCATTTCAACCCTACACTTTATCATTTTCCTTATAAACCTCATTTTCCTCATTTCCCAAGCAAGAAACAGGAGAATTTGAAAAGTTGCAAGGCCAGCTTTTACTTCTCCTGAGCACAATTCGTTAAGAAAAGAAGGAAATAGTTAAAATAAATCTTATTTAGATTAAAAAGGATTTGTTACCTGGCATCTTTTTCATACAGGGTTTTTGGGAGAAGGTCTTTATCCACGTAGACTGTGTTGGGATAATACCAGACCGTGAACCTGGAATCCTGAATCCCACAGAGGATGTTGCAGGTGTCATTCCAGGCCAAACTCTGCACCATTGTCCCTTCATTTATAGACAACAAATAATTATAATAAATTAATAAATAGGTAAAGAAATAAATGAGACATTTCCAGGAGAAACTTCAAAAGAAAGGGAATTCTAGCAGGGTGGTTATTCAGCATTTCTGGTTGCTTTTTTAAGGTTTTAACCCCAAATTTGTAACATTATAAAAGCTGCTTTGCATGGAACTGATGGAAAAATTAACAGAATTTAGATAAAATTTACTGAAATTGCTACCTCTATCATATAAAAGCCAAAGTTTTTTTTTTTAAATTCAATTTCACTATTAATTAAGCAAAGTGTTGTCTCCTGTATTAAATACAAATTTATTTCACTCCCAGCATCTTCCCAAACATCAATTTGAATTTTTCTCACCTATTTTGACAATCTTCTGCTCTTTCCCAAACCTTTTCACTGAGGTGATGAAAAGATCTCTGTTCTTATCAATAAAAGCTATTTTTCTCTCACTTGTAAGTCCTTTTTGGTCCAAAGCAATCTCCACAATCTCTGTCTGAAAAGATAAAAGAGAATCTCTGATTTTATTTTGAAGATTTTATATCTGGACATTCAAATTAAATTTTTTTCCTAAAAACAAGCCACAAAATTCTTTTATAAACTGAGTTGGAACAACATTTTGTGTGTGATTTTTCTGTGGAATAAATCATCCCATGGGGGCAGAATTAAGATTATTTTAAAGTCCTTTCCAACCCAACCCATTCCATGATCCAGTGATTTTATAAACTGAATTTGATGAAGATTAAAACAATTCTGAAGACAACACAAAACATTAAAAGTCAGCTGAAAAGCTCCTTCCTACTAAGAATTTAAAACCTTTCATGGGTTTTTAGTCCCATTATTGTGGAAAACCATTAGTGATTGCTAATTTCTGAGTGAAATAAAGACATTAAAGCCTTCACTTTACCTTGTGGGTCAGAGGTTTTCCATCACCCAGTGGCTTCCCAGATAAAGCTTCAAATATGTAGATAACTGAAGAAAAATAATTACATAGTTTAATTATTAAAAGCAGAAGTTCTTAATGGATTTTTCCAGTGATTTCATTATTTTTTGAGTGTAATTTAGTACGAGTGGATAAAATACTCCATGTGAGTTTTACCAGTGATTTTCACACAGTGGTGAAAACAAAATCCTATAAAAAATTGTATGTTCACTTCCTATCCCTAATTTTCAGTTCCTGTTTCAAATGGGGCTTTCCAGAAATGACACCAAATTATGATAAAAGTCGGTATCCATAATTTAAATAAATCCACATTTCCAATATCAGATTGACTCAATCTTAACCCACAATTTAATCAATGGGAATATTTAGAAAGAGAGAAAATTGAAAAATCCCATCAGGGAGTAAAAACTTATTCAATTATTTTCTGTAAATATTCCATGGATCAACTGGAAATTCACAGCCAAACCATTATCTTGATGTTTTTTAATTAACTTAAAGCAAGAGCCATAACTTGAATTAATTTTTATACGAAATATATGCATTTTTATCCTAAATAAAGCAGGATTTACCCTTCTCATCAGCCTTGTCCTTCACTGCCAGGGTGTCATTGCTCAGGGACACTGTCAGGGCATTTAAAATGTCTGTCCTCATGCCTGGGTACTTTGGAGAGGAAATCAATCTCCCTTCATAGGAATATAAATAAAGTCCTCCACCATCCACGAGGAGAAAATGCCTAAAAAAGAGAAAGGAAAAACCCCAACAACAAAGAAGTAAATCATTAATACTATAAATAATGGTATTTTCAACAATGGGAAAATCATTGTTTAATATCCTGCAACTGTTCTTCCAGTTTCCATCATTCCTAAGCTTTATATTTTCAAGATATTCTGGAAGTTCTCTATGGAAAAGTTTGTTTTTTTAATATATTATGTTTTTCCAGGAGGAATATTTATTATGTGAAATATTTATGATTTTATCTGGGTATTTTTTGTTTATTTCTGATATTTCAATTTGAGCTTATTTTATTTTATACATATATATAATATATATAACAAATAAATACATTTATTTATAATATAGATAATATAATAATTAAATAAATGTATTTACAGTACAGATAATAAATAAATTTATTTCTTTAATAACTATATTATGTTCATAATGAGCATTTTAAGAAGTCAGGTACCTTTCTGCTTGGAGAATCAAACTCACAGTTCCTTCCTTCAGGTCAAAAATCAATGGAGTGTTCCAGTTCTTTGTCCTGCAAATATAAAAAATCAGCATTAAAATCACTGATTTCCACATATTCCAAACACAAAGTTGGATTCAGCACACAAAACACACATTTTTAATCATCAAATATTAACAAAAGGGAGGTTTTTCAACTTCAAACAGCATTTAAGAAGCCAAGAACACTGATGGGCACAAAATATGATGGAATAACACTTTTGCCTTCATTGTTTCATCCCTTCACAGCAGCAGCTGCCCCAGGAGTCTTAAAAACCAGTGAAATTACATTTATATGGATTATTTTATTTCTAAAATATTTTTAAAATATTTATCTTTTACAGTGATCTGCACTGCTGTTCACTGAGCAGATATTCCACTGAATATTTCAATTAATTAAAAATAAATTAATTCTTGTGCTTCCAATTAAGTTTCTGCCAGTCTTTTGCAAACAGTGTGAGGAAGAGGAATTTGTTTTACTCACAAAAACACATAACACTGCAGGGAAAAAATAGCTAAATTATATTTCTATGGATTATTTTTGTTTTAAAATATTTTCAAAATATTTTTGACTCTTCTACAGTGATCTGCACTAGCCTTCACTGAGCAGATATTCCAT
>WBNO01007123.1:150896-167219 GCA_013400575.1 Peucedramus taeniatus | reverse complement strand
CACACCATGAATAATTAATGTGCTCTTTGCTCATCATGGAATCCCATAGATGAACACCCCACCCTGCCCATGGCCAGTGTCCCCTGTGCTGTCACATCCTGCTCACGCTGGTGGCCACTGAACAAACTTTTCAAAATGTCTGGTACAGGTGGGCAGCTGGGGCAGGGATGGCGGGTGGCACTGGAGAGACCCCAACCCCCAGTGTTGTCCCTGGGCTCTGCTCAGCGACATTTGAGTGTGTCACACCATGAATAATTAATGTGCTCATCTTTGCTCATTATAGAATCCCATAGATGAACACCCTGCCCATGGCCAGTGTCCCCTGTGCTGTCACAACCTGCTCCTGGCGGTGGCCTCTGAACAATCTTTCCAACTCTCACCCCCCGAGTGACAAAATCCAGGTGGAAACGCGACTCCTCTGCTGTGCCTCTGTCACCTGTGGCCTTGGCACCTGAGGCAGAGCCCGGTGGCCCAGCCCGGGTGTGGCAGTGCCCCAGCCCCGCCCTGGCTGTGCCTGATAAGCCCCCAGGAGCTGCTCCCCCCAGGGATGCGACAGTGCTGTTGTCACTCAGGGTGTGACCCCACAAAGGACTTTATCTCCCAGCCCGGACCCTTAACGGGGGGTGCAGCCCTGGCACTGCCCAGCCCCGATCCCCACCCCGGCTATCGCAGCGGGGCGAGGCTGGAGGGGGCTGATACCATTGTGTGTGAGCAGGAGCAGCTGCAGCTGGGCTGAACCCCCTTGCACGGCCCCATCCCTCCCCTGAGCGCAGCCCCAAAGCGCCCCAAAGCCGGCAGGGAAGCCCCATTACCATGTTGAGGTTGTGGGCACCGAAGAACAAGGGTGGCCATGCCCAGTTGAGCACCAGCTGAGCCCCGTAGAGTCCCAGGGGGATGATGGCCTTGCTGCTGCAGCCACCCAGGTCGTTCCACACCAGGTAGGAGGCGTAGCTGTGAGAGGGACACCCGTTAGTGCCCACTGCCACCCTGGGCAGGGACTGAGTCCCTCCTGCACGGGTGTTTGCCCCACCAGAGATCTGCCCCACAGCAGGATCCATGCCAGGTTCTGAGCTGCTCACTGGGAGCAGGGACAGGGCCCAGGGAACAGCTCTGGAGAGGGTCAGGCTGGAGATCAGGGAAAGTTCTTCCCCCAGAGGGTGCTGGCACTGCCAGGCTCCCCAGGGAATGGGCACAGCCCTGAAGCTGCCAGAGCTCCAGGAGCTCTCAGGAATGCCCAGGGTGGGATTTTGGGGTGTCTGTGCAGGGCCAGGAGCTGCACTGGGTGATCCCCTTGCAGCTCAGGCTACTCCACGATCCCATTCCACGATTCCATGTCCTTCACTCCTCCCAAACCTCCCCTGTCCCACCAAAGTGGCTCCTGCCCAGTGCCACGGCTGGTGGTGGCATCTCCCCGGGCTGTGTCCCTGCCAGCAGCGTGTGGGGTCAGCAGACCCCAAGGGCTGGGGCAGAGCCTCCCTGGCAGTGCCAGGGGCAGCAGGACGGGAGGCAGCACTCACCCCATGCCCGTGTACAGCATGGTCCAGGCCACAGGGAACACTCTGCGGGATGGGCACCAGGAAGGCTTTTTCAGCTTCTCGTACCACGCTGGGATTTCCTTCCTGTTCAGGAACCAGCCAAGGAATCCTCCGACGTGGGGCAGGACGGTGAAGCCCACGCTGTAAGCCCACATCCTCCCTCAGGGGCTTGGAATCGCTTTTTTCCTGCTCTAAGTTAAAAGAAAAATCACAGCATCACTTTTAAAGGATGGGTTTTTTTCCTGTTTCCGTCCTCTGATTCTGTGTTCCACTTCAGTCCTGTTGCACTTCAGTCCCTAAGGCAGATGGGAAGATTTCATGTGTTCAGCCCTCTCTGTCCCTCTCTGAAATGGGGATTATTCCTGTCTGGGGATGTTTTCCCCCCTGATTTTCCCACTCTTTCACAGCTCCCTGCAATACTCTGGTGAGGTGGGAGGATTGTGAGGGCTGTCCCCATCCCTGCTCCTGGGGCTGGCAGGCTCTGAGGTGCCTCCTGGAGCTGCTCCCTCTTCTCTGCTGCCCTGAGGATGAAAACCCAAGCTCCATTCAGGCTTCCCCATGATTTTTCAAAGTGGATTTCTATTTTAATTTCTATTTTAAAAGAGCTCTACAACAGAAAAATCCTTCCAGCAGCTTGAAGTGTTCCAGGAACCCACAGCAGAGAGGACTCTCCCCTTTGCACAGGGGGAGGTTCTGAATTTGTTCACAGACTTCCTTTTGTATAAAACCAAGGGAAATTTTCTTGAATAATAAAAATGTTCCCACACAATGCAGAGTAACACCAGGACACATCCCGAATTCAGTGCCTGTCCTGCATCTTCCCCAGCAGATCTCCAAACCTGCCACTCTTCCATCCTCCCCAAATTCCCCTTCCCTCCGGATCCATCCAGGAATCAAACCCCCATTAACATTCCTCAGGAACGCTGCCAGGAGCGCGGTTCTGAGCTGGCAGCACGGGCACAAAATGCACCTGGGAAGGTTTGGGGTTTAGGAATGCAGGAGGAGCAGAGTGGGCACGGAGCAGGGAAATGTCCCAGAGCCCGGAGCACTGCCCAGGGAAGCCGGGAATAGAGGATGGGACTGACCTCCACAGGCTCTGCTTGGGATTTCAGTTCACAATTAACGCTCTGCTGCATGCTCAGCTAATTGTTATTATTGTCACCACACCACAGCGTGGTTGGGAATGCCAAATTCCCACCTCACCGAGGAGCAAACACCCCGAACACCACCTCAACCAACAAGACAATTGATGGCACTCTCAAAGTACCCACAGAACCAGGAAACAGCTGAAACCTGAGACAAATTCAGTTCTGCCGAGTTCTGCTTCCCACACACACCGCAGGAACGGAATATGGGAAAATATTGGATTTCCCCCAATTCCTTTGGGGCTGCAGTGGTGAAGGAGGGTTGAAAAACTTTCTTTGGCCTCGCAGCCGCCGCCCCTGGAGCTGCCTGAGCCTTACCTGGGTCAGTGCCTCGCTGTGCCTGGCCGAGGGAAGGGCTGGGACATCCAGCACGGGCTGTCCCCGCTGCCAGCGATCCCCGAGTGTCACAGCCGCCAGCCGGGTTTTACCCAAATAACCCCAAACTGGGCGGAGAGGTGGGGCTGGATCTGATTAAACCGGGAGCTCCCGCTGGGGACAATCGCTGGGAGTTCGGGGTGGTGGAGCCCTGGGACAGTCTCTGGGAATTCAGGATGGTTGAGCTCAGGGACAATCTTTGGGAATTCAGGATGGTGGAGCTCAGGGACAGTCGCTGGGAATTCAGGATGGTGGAGCTCAGGGACAATCTCTGGGAGTTTGGGATGGTGGAGCCCCGGGACAATCTCTGGGAATTCAGGATATTGGAGCTCAGGGACAATCGTTGGGAATTTGGGATGGTGGAGCTCAGGAACAATCATTGGGAGTTTGGGGTGGTGGAGCTCAGGGATAATTGCTGGGAATTCATGCCCAGGGTGGGATTTTGGGGTGTCTGTGCAGGCTGGATGGTGGAGCTCAGGGACAATCGTTGGGAATTTGGGATGGTGGAGCTCAGGAACAATCATTGGGAGTTTGGGGTGGTGGAGCTCAGGGACAATATTTGGGAATTCAGGATGGTGGAGCTTTGGAACAGTCGCTGGGAGTTTGGGGTGGTGGAGCTTGGGGACAGTCACTGGGAATTCTGGATGGTGGAGCTCAGGGACAATCGTTGGGAATTTGGGATGGTGGAGCTCAGGGACAATTGTTGGGAGTTTGGGGTGGTGGAGCCTGGGGACAATCGTTGGGAATTCAGGAGGGTGGAGCTCAGGGACAATCTGTGGGAATTCAGGATGTTGGAGCCTGTGGACAATTGGACAATCTGTGGGAATTCTGGATGTTGGAGCCTGGAATTTGGGGTGCTGGAGCCCCGGGACAATCACTGGGAATTTGGGATGGTGGAATCCTAGGACAATCTCCAGGCATTTGGGATGGTGGAACTCAGGGACAATCGCTAGGAATTTGGGGTAGTGGGGCTCAGGGACAATCGTTGGGAATTCTGGATGGTGGAGCCCTGGGACAATCGTTGGGAATTCAGGATGGTGGAGCTCAGGGACAATCATTGGGAATTTGGGATGGTGGAGCCCTGGGACAATCGTTGGGAATTCTGGATGATGGAGCCTGGAATTTGGGGTGCTGGAGCCCCGGGACAATCACTGGGAATTCAGGATGGTGGAGCTCAGGGACAATCGCTAGGAATTTGGGGATGGTAGAGCTTGGGGACAATCTCTGGGAATTCTGGATGATGGAGCCTGGAATTTGGGGTGCTGGAGCCCCGGGACAATCACTGGGAATTCAGGATGGTGGAGCTCAGGGACAATCGCTAGGAATTTGGGGATGGTAGAGCTTGGGGACAATCTCTGGGAATTCTGGATGATGGAGCCTGGAATTTGGGGTGCTGGAGCCCTGGAACAATCGCTGGGAGTTTGGGGTGGTGGAGCCCAGGGGCAATCACTGGGAATTCAGGATGGCAGAACCTGGGGACAATCACCAGGAGTTTGGGGTGCTGGGGCCCAGCAAGGGCACGGTGGCTTTGGGGCTGTCACCCCTGGGACAGACCCGGATCCACACCTGGGTTCCCCCAGCTGAGGGCACATCCCAGAGCTGTCCCTGCTGTGGGCAGGAGCTGCAGTGCTGCAGGGTGTCACTGTCACCTCACAGGGTGTCCCTGCCACCTCATGGGGTGTCACTGTCACCTTCAGGGGATGTCCCTGGCAGCTCACGGGGTGTCACTGTCACCTTCAGGGGGGTCCCTGTCACACTGATTGGATGTCACTGTCACACTCGTGGAGTGTCCCTGCTGTATTTACAGGGTGTCCCTGCCACACTCATGGGGTGTCCCTGTCACATTCACAGGGACATTCACCCCTGTCACACTCATGGGTGTCCCTTCTGCATGTACAGGGTGTCCCTGCCACACTCATGGGACGTCACTGCCACACTCCTGGGGTGTCCCTGCCACATTCACAGGGTGCCCTGTGTCCCTGCCACACTCCTGGGGTGTCCCTGCCACACTCCTGGCCTGTCCCACCCTCCCCCAGGCACTCATTAACACCCCAGTAATTAACCAGGTGCTTCCTGTGTGGCCCTTTGGCCGAAATTTCCCTGGCAGGAAAAACAGAGCTGTTCCACGGGCGTGTGAAATGGCAGAGGGAAAAGCCAGAAATCAATTTCCATTAGGGAGCTGTCTGGCAGGGCTGGCAAAATGAAACACTAATTCCCAGCAGTTCTGGGTCATTACCTGGATTTCATGGAGGCAAGAGCAGGGCTGGCTCCTCACACGCAGGAATCAGGAAAATCTCCTCTTCTACTGAGCTCCCAAGGAAATTTATTTTTTTTCATGGGAGGAGAAAGAAAGGGGAAAAAAAAAAACGCTGTAAAAAGCCAGATTTTCAGCCAGCCTGAATGCTGCCCTGCCGTGGGTTGGTCCAGTGGAATTCCCACTCCCAGTGACAGATGCAGCTCGTTAATCACGGCCCAGGCACCTGCATCTCCTCCCAGAGCCTGTTGCTATTTGTGACTGGAGATTTGTGTCATGGAGCCAGGCAGCTCCTAAAGGAGCCTGAATGATTTCCATCACAGTCAGCCCCTGCTGCCTCCACCAGCTCTGGCAAAAAGCACAACATTTGACAATTTTCAGCTGGAGATTTTTCTCCCCCTGGGCACGAGCCCAATCCCAAAGGTACTGGATGGCTTGGCAGGAGTGTGCCCAGGCTGGTTTGGGATTGAATGTGCTGGAAGATGGAGAAGCTGAGGGTCAAATCCCGAGGATCTGTGAAACTGTGATGCTGGAAAAGCTGCTGGTGGTGGGGGAATAGAAAATGGGAAGAGGGAAAAAACAACAGGGGCAGTTCCAGGCCTAAAAGTTGTGTCTTTGCTGAGCTTTAGGGCAAAGAATGGGATCAGGGAGTCATGGAAGGGTTTGGGTGGGAAGGGACCTTAGGGATCACCCAGTGCCACCCCCTGCCATGGCAGGGACACCTCCCACCATCCCAGGGTGCAAACCATGTCCAGCCTGGCCTTGGGCACTGCCAGGGATCCAGGGGCAGCCACAGCTGCTCTGGGCACCCTGTGCCAGGGCCTGCCACCCTCACAGGGAGGAATTCCTTCCTTATTCATTCCCATGGAGACCTGAGGGGCACAGAAAAATGGGCTGAGATTTGCCCCAGGGAGCTCCCAGCAGGTTCCCATTCCCTCCTGGGCACGAGGCTGTGGGACCTGGCTGGCCTGGAGCCAGGCACAGCCTCTCTCCCCGTGTTTATTGGGTGCTGATGAAGCTGAAATTTGGCAGGAGATGGCAAGAGGGAGGCAGAAAGAGCAGGATCAGGTTTGGGAAGTCATTAGGGGCTGAGCCAGCCTGGAATTACCTGTGGCACGAATCCATGCCCTGCCATCCCGAGGGATGTGTGCTGTGTCCTCCTGCTGTGCTGGAGCAGGGAACAGCCCTGGGAATGCTCTGGAAAGGTTTTCCCAGCACAGCCCTGCCTTTCCCCTGCTCTCATGGATTTTCTCCTCGACATTCCTGCCTTGGATCACTCCACAGCAGCCCAGGCTGAGCTGAGGCTGCTCTGCAGTGGGATTTGTCCATCCCATGGCTTGGGAATGAGCAGGATCAGGTTTGGGAAGAGCCTTTGGTGGCACCATCGGTTCTGGAACCAGCCTGGATTTACCCGTGGCACAAATCCATCCAAGAGATGTGTGTGATGCCCTTGGGCTTCCTCCTGCCCTGGACCTGTGCTGGAGGAGGGAACAGCTCTGGGAATGCTCTGGAAAGTTTTTTTCCTGCCTTTCCCATCTTCCCATGGATTTACACCTCGATATTCCTGCGTTGGGTCATTTGTCAGTAACCGAGGCTGAGCTGAGGCTGCTCTGCAGTGGGATTTGTCCATCCCATGGCTTGGGAAAGAGCAGGATCAGGTTTGGGAAGAGCCTTTGGTGGCACCATTGGTTCTGGATCCAGCCTGGATTTACCCATGGCACAAATCCATGCCCAGCCACCCTGAGGGATGTGTGCTGTGCCCTTGGGGTTCCTCCTGCCCTGGGCACTTGTTGGGACAGAGAACAGCCCTGGGAATGCTCTGGAAAGGCTTCTCCTGCCTTTCCCATCTTCCCTTGGATTTACACCTCGATATTCCTGAGTTGGGTCATTTGTCAGTAACCCAGGCTGAGCTGAGGCTGCTCTGCAGTGGGATTTGTCCATCCCAGGCTGGGGACAGTCGGTTTTGGGAGCCTGGGCTGCATCCCTGCAGCGTGGGACAGCAGGGCTCGGTTACACAACGCTGTTTGTTTCCTCTTCTTAGCAACCCCCGCACGTCCCCGAGGTGCTCGCTCCCTGCAAGATTAATTGCTCAAATAGAAAGGCCCTGTTAACCTGAATATATTATTGAAAAGCAGCATATTTCAATCCGCCCTAGATTTGGAAATAGAGATGCCAGGTCAGCTCCTGGCATAAATCTGCAGAGCTCCTGGAAGCCGGCGGAGCCTCCCTGATTTACAGCGGCAATAAAGGCGGCCGGGATGGGCTGGGGACTCGCCTGGCTGCCACCAAGGACGTGGCAGGGGACAGGCAGGACCCTCGTGGCCATCCCTGTGACCTGCCAGCCCCGCTGCTGCAGCAGGAAATGTTTCCTTGTGCTGCAGTGAAAAAAAAAAACAAAAACCAAACCAAAGCACCACACTACTTTTAATTTTTTTTAAGTATTTTTGGGTTGTGGGGTTTTTTTTTTGGTTTGTTTTGGTTTGGTTTTGGGTTTGTTTGTTTGTTTGTTTTGGGATTTTATTTGTTTCTTTGTTTTGGGGTATTTTTAGGTTTTTTTTATTTTTTTTAGTTTCGGTTTGTTTGGGTTTTTTGGGTTTTTGTTTGGTTTTTTTGTTTGTTTTGTTTTGGGTTTTTTGGGTTTGGTTGTTGTTGTTGTTGTTGTTGTTGTTGTTGTTGTTGTTGTTTTTAGTTTTTTGGGTGATGCTGACATAAAAATCCTGGCTCATGAAGGAATACAGGAATTTCCAACTGGTCAGCTGGCGTTTTTCCTTGTGGGCAGAGGTGGATCCATCCTTCAGGCTGGATGTGGAACGAGCAGGGAGATGGATTTTCTTCTCCTTCCCGCTAGAGGGAATCTTTAGCGGATCGTTTTTGGGGATGAAAGTTCAGTTTTGGTGTGTTCTGAAAGCCTGCCTGAGGGACGGGCTGGGCTGGGGTGCGCAGGGATTGGAAAGGGATGGAAAAGGGGGAGATGGAAAGGGAGGGATGGAAAGGGGGAGATGGAAAAAGAGGAATAAAAAGGGGGGATGGAAAGGGAGAGGTGGAAAGGGGGGGATGAAAAGAGGGGGATGGAAAGGGAGGGATAGAAAGGAGGGATGAAAAGAGGGGATGGAAAGAGGGATAGAAAGGGGAGGATGGAAAGGGAGAGGTGGAAAGGGAGAGGTGGAAAGGGGGGATGAAAAGAGGGGGATGGAAAGGGAGGGATGAAAAGAAGGGATGGAAAGGAGGATGGAAAGGGGTTGGAGCTGGCTGGAAGAGGCTGAAAGGGACTGGAGAGGACAGGCGGGGACAGAAGGGGACTGTAAGGGACAGGAATGGGCTGGCAGGAGCTGGAAGGGGCTGGAAGGGGCTGGCTGGAGCTGGAAGGGGCTGGCAGGAGCTGGAAGGGGCTGGAAGGGGCTGGCAGGAGCTGAAGGGGCTGGAAGGGGCTGGCAGGAGCTGAAGGAGCTGGCAGGAGCTGCCTCCTGCGATAACGCCGGGCCGGGGCTCGCCCTTATCTGCCCGCAGGAGCCGCCGCAGCAGCGAATTCCAGCGGCCCCGGCTCTGGCCTGTTTGTTTTACTGCCCAGTGCTGCTGTTGCCTCTAACACCAATCACCTGGATTTTTACCCCACCTGCTACAAAGCATCTTTTGCAGTTCTGATTCTCTAAAATATCTGGTCTTTTCGCAAAGCCATCTTTTAAAACTTATTAGAGCTTATTTTTAGTTCAATCCCTCTCTCAGCAATCATCTCTATTCCATGGCCTTCTTCAGCCAGCAAACCTTATTTCAAAAACATACAAAATACACAAAAATATACCAAAAATATCTTGTGTGAAGATATACGAGGCTGTGTAAGCTTTCTGTCAGATTTTAAGAATTCTTCACAAATGCATTTCTCCCAGGTTCTGCTGCTTGCAGAGGGGCTGATCCCAGTCCTGGGCTCGTGTTCCCCCCCAAGGGCAGCTCCTGCAGCACATCCCAGGGAGAATCCCAGGAATTGGGGGCAGGAATGAAGCATGGGATGGATGGGCAGGAAAAAACCCTGCGGAGGAAGGGGATCCTGCCATGGGATCCCAGCCAGGGGCTGAGGATTCCGGGCATGTGCCAATGAGGGGAACGTGCCTGGCAGGGAAGGGTTCTGCTCAAAAAAGGGAAATGGTAAAAACAGGAGGGCTCCTGCCCACTCCTTTTCACTTTGTGTCCTAGGAAAACCTTTATTCCCACAAAACTTGGGGGGTTTGGAGTTTGGAAAGCCTTTATTCCCACAAAACTTGGGGGGTTTGGAGAGTGGAAATCTTTATTCCCACTAAACTTTGGGGGGTTTGGGGGTTTGATAGAGCTTTATTGCCACAAAACTCAGGTATTTTGGGGTTTGAAAAAGCTTCATTCTCATAAAACTTGGGTGCTTTAGGGATTGAGAAACCTTGATTCCCACAAAACTCTGGGGTTTTGGGGTTTGAAAAACCTTGATTCCCACAAAACTTGGGGAATTTGGGGTGTGACCCAGTTTTGGAGACACTTGACTCAAATTCCAGCTCCAGATCTACACTGACACCAGATCCTGGCTTCTGGTTTGGGGTCGATCCCAAATCTGAATGGCCAAAGGCAAACACTGCAGTGACAGCGTGGCCTTAATTATTTTTTTGGTGATTTAATTAGGAGCGGGATCTGGGTTTGGGGCAGGGCACAAAGTGGATTAGGGGAGCAGCTGCCTCTTTAATTAGGGCCATTTCTCCTCCCTTGAAGTTCACCCTTTGCTCTCCCAGGCTCTGGGAATCCTCTGGAGATCCCAAAGTGGCAGAGCTGGGGGAGGTTATTTATAACCCCCGGGGCCTGGGGGGGGAAATATTTCTTTGGATTCCGATCCTTAATCTGCTCCTGGCAGGTTCTGTGGAAAGCCTGAGCCCCCTGCTCCTCCTGCAGGAGTTGATCCCGAGCCTCCCTCTCTGCTCTGCTCCCCTCACATTCCCAGGGATTAATTCTGCACGGAATGGTCCCAGCCAGGAATCATCAGGAATCCTGTTCCACCCTCCTGGCATCCCGAAACCCAAAGCCAGGGACCCCTGTGGTGCTGGCACCGCCCCGGGGAGGGACAGGGGAGGGGACAGCAGAGCCACCACCCCTGTGATGGGTTCCTCTCATGAGCTCTCAGAGAACCTCTCACACCTGAGACAGCCCAGCTACCCCGAAAGGCACAAAATCAGCAGGGTGGCTCCTGAGGTGGTGTTTGTGCTCCTCACATTTCACTGAGCAGAATTCCTTCTCTCAGGATTTTATCCTGAGGAGCTGAAAAGGCAGAGAGAGCCCAGAGATGAGAAATAATCCTGATCTCATTGGCTTCTCCTGTGTTTTACTCATGTAAAATGTGTTAAGAATTTATTTACCTACATTAATGAGCCTGGCTGGGCTCTGGTGTGAGTTGTTTTCAATCACTGACCAATGGTCACACAAACTGTGTTGAGATTCTGGAAAGAGTCACGAGTTTTCATTATTATCTTTTTAACCTTCTATAAATACCCTTCTCTATTCTTTAGCATAGTTTAGTACAGTTTTCTTTAACATAATATAATATCATAAAATAATAAAATAACCTTCTGATCACATGAAGTCAAAATATCATCCTTCCCTGCCACAAAAAATCAAAGTTTCTTACAACAGTGTTGGAAACAGAAAAATGTTTAATAAAAGGCAAAATAACGAAGCTCTTACAGAGAAAAACTGAGCTGGGGTAAGAGGTTCTTGCTCCTGCTAAAACATGCTCCAAAAGTGATTATTTCCTTTGTTCTCTTCCTTTTCTAGGGAATTACCTGGCAGGATCTCTTGGCCTCTGCCCAGTGGGGCAGCCCCAGGTCTGAGGTGAAGTCCCCAAAGTCCCCAAGGTCTTTGTACCAAATGGAGAGAGAAACTTCTGGGCTTGTTGCCTTTTTAAGCAGATAAAGAATAATTTCCTCCCTCTGTCAACAGGGGACACATTCCTACATCCCTGGGCAGCCCCCTCGTCCCACAGAGCCCCCAAATCCTGCCCCAGCTCTCAGCCAGGCCAGCTCCATGGAAGATATTCCACGTTTGCAGCACTGATGGATCCTCCAAGACCTCCCCACGACCCTGGGCCCCACTGGAGCTTCAGCCCAGCCCCAAAACCCCCCCAGAGCAGGGGGTGCAGGAGGGGACAGAGCTGGGGGGGCTCTCAGGGGTCAGTGACAGGGGACAGGTCCCAGCTGTCCCACCCCAGGCTGGCTCCTGGACCTGGTGGGTTTTCCTGAGGAGGACACTGCCACTTCCAGGAGGGTTTTATGGCACAGAACCCTGCTGTTCCTGCCCTGGGGTGAATTTTTCCTTTGTTATTTCCCATCCTTGTTGTTTCCTGCTTGGGGGGGGTGTGGATACATCAAAGATCCTCAGTTCTGGGCAGGTAGAGCAGCTGCTTGAAAAGCAGAGCCCTGCAGCCTCCCCTTTCCATCCCAAAAACCTCCCCTCTCCATCCCAAAAACCCTCCCCTCTCCATCCCAAAAACCTCCCCTTTCCATCCCAAAACCCCTCCCCTCTCCATCCCAAAACCCTCCCCTCTCCATCCCAAAAACTTCCCCTCTCCATCCCAAAAACCTCCCCTCTCCATCCCAAAAACCTCCCCTTTCCATCCCAAAAACCTCCCTTCTCCATCCCAAAACCCCTCCCCTCTCCATCCCAAAAACCTCCCCTCTCCATCCCAAAAACCCTCCCCTTTCCATCCCAAAAACCTCCCCTCTCCATCCCAATCCCTCTCCATCCCAAAAACNTAGAGCAGCTGCTTGAAAAGCAGAGCCCTGCAGCCTCCCCTTTCCATCCCAAAAACCTCCCCTCTCCATCCCAAAAACCTCCCCTTTCCATCCCAAAACCCCTCCCCTCTCCATCCCAATCCCTCTCCATCCCAACAATCTCCCCTCACCATTCCCCAACAATTTCCCATCTCTATCCCAAAAATCTTTCCCTCCCCAGCCCTACAAATTCCCCTCTCCATCCCCATAAATCCTCCTATTCCACAAATTTCTCTCTCTACATCCCAATCTTCCCTCTTCCATCCCCACATCCTCCCCTCTTCCATCCCCAAAATCTCCCCTCTCCCATCCCAATTTCCCCTTTTCCATCCCCAAAATCCTCTCCCTCTCCACCCCAAAATCTCCCCTCTCCCTCCCCACAGCCTCTCCTGCAGCTCAGGGATGCCCCAAGAAGCTGCAGCAGCAGATTTCTCTCCCTCTCAGCTCTTCACGCTGAAAAAAAAAGCAAAAGGAGACCTGAGACCCCAAAATGAAGGAGGCAGCTGAGGCTGGAGAGCTCGAGGAGTGAGGAGCAAATCCCCTGGAAGCTTCTGGAAGCAAACCTGCACACAGCCAGGTGAGTTTGCACTCAGTGTACCATCTTTATTTTGACATAGATAGATATTTTTATATATTACGTCATTTAAAAACAGATTATTTGTAAAAACACATGGTTTTGGTCTGGCTTTTTGGGGTTTTTTTGCAGGTCAAAGCCACCCCAGCGTGTCCCACACAGTGCAAAGGTGACCTGCAGGTCCCTCCTTCCCCCTCTCCCAGGGACAACCTGTGGCTTTCCCCGCCTCTCCCCCTGCAAAAACAAGCTTTGTGTCCCTGTCCCACCCTTCCAGAGCCACCACAGAGTGTCCCTTACTGCCCTGGGGGACAGCTGGGTCCTCCTGCAGGGCTGGGGAGGGGACACTGCACGGGGACACCGGGGACAGGGCAGGGGAGGAGCAGAGGTGACAGTGACAGCGTGGCTCAGCTAAGGACCCTTCACACAGAGCTGCCACCAGCCCTGGGCCACTTGGGCAGGCCAGGGGTGGCTCAGGGGTGGCTCAGGGCGTGGGGAAGAGCTGGAAGGGCTGGAGAGGTGGCTCTGAGAGCTGGAACAGACTCCTCCATCCAGGAGAGAGAGGGTGGCATCAAAAACCGCCCTCAAATCGGCTCAGCTGGAGTAAAAAGAGGCTCAAAAGGTGTAAAAATAAGGCTCAGGAGGAGGAAAAATCCAATCAAGAGGAGTAAATAAGACTCCTTTGGGCTCTCAGCCCTTTTCCATGCACCACCCTAAGTTCTGGGATGAATTCCTCCTGGATGAATCCTCCTGGGTGAATCCTCCTGGGTGAATTCCTCCTGCCAGCCCTGGAATTCCCTGGCTCTCTGTGCCCTGAATTCCCCTCCTGGGCAGCACCAGGAAATCCCCCCAGGCCCCTTTTCCTTCCCTGGTTTGGGCTGGCAGGGGCAGCAGGGCTGGGGCACAGTCCCAGTTCAGCACTGCCACAATCCCAGTTCAGCACTGCCACAGCCCCAGTTCAGCACTGCCACAATCCCAGTTCAGCACTGCCACAATCCCAGTTCAAGCTTTTTTCCACCCAGTAAGGTTGGGAGAGCTGAGAGCAGAGGGAGGAGAGGCACTGACATCCTGAGAGGCTCCTCCCTCTGCAAATCCCCTGAGAAAAACGGATAAAATGGAATTTTTTTCCTTTGTACAGCACCTATTGAAAAGTTCTCCCCTCTGTCCTGGGCTCTGTCCTTTCCCATAAATGTGAAAAATATCCTTTATGGCCTCACAGCTGCAGGGGGAAGCTTTGCCTGGGAAATGAGAATAAATGAGCAGCAAAAGCTCTCCCTGATCCGCTGGAGTTCCAGGAGTGTCTGAAGTAGTGCATTAATGCTGATTTTTATTTTTTCCAAGTCCTGCTGGACACAACCCAAGCAGAGAACCCATGATGATTTGTCAATTAAAAGGCAGAAAAAAGGGAAATAATGACCAGTGGCTCGTACCCATCGTGGCCAAAAGGCTCCATCTGGTGGTCTTGGCACCCAAAAAGGAGCTGGGGAGGAGGGGGGGAAGCGTGGATTGTACTGGTTAAACTGGTTCACAGCAGAGGAAGGGCTTTAAACTCGAGGAAAAACTCGAGTTTAAACTTCTCTCAAGCTGGGAGAAGAGGTGGCACGGTGGGAACGGGAATTTTGTGTGGAGAAATGCACCTGCAAAGGGGCAAAGCAGCCAGGGGGGCTCAGATGGGCCACAAAACCTGAGATGTGGCCACAAAACCTGAGCTGTGCTGCCTTGCACAGGGCAAACACAGCCCAGCAGGAGTGGGGATAATACAGCAAATATTTTAATGCTTTTCTCTTAAGCACAGCCCAGGGCATTCCCATCAGGGGGAAAGGATTCTGAAGGAACAGCCAGCAGCAAAATGGCAAGCTCAGATACAGAAGCAAGCTGAGAAGTTGGTTATTGTGTTAAAAAAGAGGCAGGGACAGGAGAAATGTCAGTGTTAAAAAATCCAGGCTGGTCCTGCTAAGCCTGGGCAGCTGCCAGGGGAGAAGAGGGAGGGATCCTTCATCTACAGCTTGGGCAAGACAGGGAATACCCAGCCTGAATTCACTGCTTTGCAGAAATCAGGAAGGTTTGGGATGGGAGAGAGGAACTTAATCCCCTCCTTGTCCTAAAATCACTCAAGCACCAGTCAGGAACAGAACCAGGGCAAATCCCTGCCCAGAGGAGCCTGGTCCCTGCACGGAGCTGCTCCAGGGACAGGCTGCAGCTCCAGTGCTTCCAGTAAGAGCTGGGGAGCCCAACTGGTGGGCAGGAGGAGGACAGGGCCACTGCCTGTCCCAGCAGGAGGACAGGGCCACTGTCTGTCCCCAGCAGGAGGAGGACAGGGCCACTGCCTGTCCCCATCAGGAGAGGGACAGGGCCACTGTCTGTCCCCATCAGGAGAGGGACAGGGCCACTGTCTGTCCCCATCAGGAGGGGGACAGGGCCACTGTCTGTCCCCAGCAGGAGAGGGACAGGGCCACTGCCAGTCCAGGCATCCACAGGTTTTAGTGTTGGTGCTTCCCAGCTGTGCCCCCAGGAGCTGCAGGGCTCCAGCCAGGAAGGTTTCATGGAAAAGGGTCAGGATGTCCCTGGAAAGGCTGGGAAAGGCTCAAGTGCTGGGAAAGGCTCAAGTGCTGGGCTCGGGAGCAGGGGGAGGTGGAGCAGCCCCACTGGGTTTGTCCCTGCTGGGGTTTCCAACAGCTGGAGCAGCCAGGGCTGGGATCACCCCATGGACACAGGGTGGAGCTGTCAGGGATGGGGAGGGGGCTCTGCTCCTGCCCAGGGGCACAGGACCCAGCAGGGGCACACACAGGCATTGTCACACGCTGCCACTGGGGCATTGTCACACCCCTCTGCTCCTCCAGACGAGTCAGGGGGGTCAGGGATGTCCCCTCCCAGAGATGCCCCACCCCAGAGATGTCCCCTCCCAGAGACACCCTATCCCAGAGATGTCCCCTCCCAGAGATGTCCCCTCCTCAGCAGCTTTTTGAGGCATCAAACACAACAAAGCAGAGCCCCCCCCTCTCCCCACTCCTCTCCTGGGGGTGCAGAGACCCCAGCACCCGCAGCAGGAGGGTCCCACCCCAATCCACACTCTCTCCTGGAGGTTCCTGGGGTCCCCCCTGTCCCGGGGGTGCAGAGCAGAGGAGGGGGTGCTCGGTGCCCCCAGCCCTGTGCCCTGTCAGGAGGTGAAGAAGCGTCGCAGCACCAGGTGCCCCAGCACCACCATGGCTGCCACCAGCACGTACTTCACGTAAACATTGTCCAGGTTCTGCACGGCCTCCTGCCAGGGAGGGGACACGGGGGGGTCAGTCCCTGCAGTGTCCTCGACCCCCAAACCCTGAAACTCCTGACCCCCAAATCCTGATCCCTGACCTTCAACCCCTGATACCCTGAGCCCCAAACTCTCACCCTCCTGAAACCCTGAGCCCCAAACCCTGACATCCCCTGGCCCCCAAACCCTGACTCCTCTGATCCCCAGTCCCTGACTCCTCCAGCTCCCCTGGCCCCAAACCCTAACCCCTCTCACCCCCAAACTCTGACTCCCCTGATCCCCAATCCCTGACTCCCCCAGCTACCCTGCCCCCAAACCTACCCTCCTGACCCCCAAACTATAACCCCCCTGCCCCCAAACCCTAACCCCTCAGACCTCCAATCCCTGGCTCGCCCATCTGCCCTGACCCCCCTAGCC
>WBNO01007123.1:133214-150510 GCA_013400575.1 Peucedramus taeniatus | reverse complement strand
GCCCCCGAGCTGCCCCAATCCTGCCCCCGAGTTGCCCCAAACTCTGCCCCCAGTCCTGCCCTGAGCAGCCCCAATCCTGCCCCAGTCCTGCCCCCGAGTTGCCCCAATCCTGCCCCAGTCCTGCCCCCGAGGTGCTGCTCACCCATCCTCCCTGCTGGGCGATCCAGCTGGCGATGCGGTTCTGCAGCATGAACTCCCCGACGTAGCGGGCGATGCGGCGCAGGAAGCCGCTGACCCCGTGCTGCCACACGTACATGGCCATGCGGTAGCCAAAGGCCAGCAGGGCGATCACCCGGCCCCAGTTGATGTCACTGTCGAACAGGCTGCAACAAAGCCCAGGTGATCCCTGAATCCCTGCCCCAGCTCCCACTCGGAGCTGCCCGGGCAGGGGGAGCTCGAGCAGCGGGGGCAAGATTGAGGAAACGGCCCCAAATTGCACCAGGGAAAGCTGAGGTTGGATATTATGGAATTTTTTTTCTCTGGAAGGGTTGTCCGGCCTTGGAACAGCTGCCTACGCCAGGGAATCTTGAGCAGTGCAGTCAAGACTGAGGAAACAGCCCCAAATTGTACCAGGAAAAGGTTGCATATTATAGGAATTTTTTCCTCTGTTGTCCAGTTCTGGCACAGCTGCCCAGGCTGGGGGATCTCAAGCAAAATGATCAGGATTGAGGAAATAGCTCCAGGTAGCACCAGGACACATTTCATTTGGATATTTAGGAAATTCTAGTCACTGCAAAAGTTGTCCAGCCCAGGGGATCTCGGGCAGTGGGGTCAGGACAAGAGGAAACAGCCCCAAATTGTACCAGGAAAAGCTCAGGTTGGATATTATGGAATTTTTTTTCTCTGGAAGGCTTGCCCAGCTCTGGCACAGCTGCCCAGGCTGGGGGATCTCAAGCAAAATGATCAGGATTGAGGAAATAGCCCCAGGTAGCACCAGGACACATTTCATTTGGATATTTAGGAAATTCTAGTCACTGCAAAAGTTGTCCAGCCCAGGGGATCTCGGGCAGTGGGGTCAGGACAAGAGGAAACAGCCCCAGGTTGTACCAGGAAATATTTAGTTTGGATATTTGGGAAAATATTTTCACTGGAAGGGTTGCCCAGCCTTGGAACAGCTGCCTACACTGGGGAATCCTGAGCAGTGCAGTCAAGACAGAGGAAACAGCCCCAGATTGTACCAGGAAAAGCTCAGGTTAGATATTACAGAAAATCTTTTCATAAGAGTTGGGAAAAGTGACTCAGAAATGGGGCCACACTCAGAATTTCCCATGGGAATCCAAACATTCCTGGGAAAAATGCAGCTCTGCAGCAATTTGCAAATTTACCTGAGTGTGACAAGGGTTAATTTACCTGAGTATGACAGGGACAGGGGTTAATTTAATTTACCTGAGTGTGACAGGGACAGGGGTTAATTTAATTTACCTGAGTGTGACAAGGGTTAATTTACCTGAGTGTGACAGGGAAGGGACAGGGACAGGGGTTAATTTAATTTACCTGAGTGTGACAAGGGTTAATTTACCTGAGTGTGACAGGGAAGGGACAGGGACAGGGGTTAATTTAATTTACCTGAGTGTGACAGGCACAGGGGTTAATTTAATTTCCCTGAGTGTGACAGGCACAGGGACAAGGACAGGGGTTAATTTAATTTCCCTGAGTGTGACAGGCACAGGGACAGGGGTTAATTTAATTTCCCTGAGTGTGACAGACACAGGGACAGGGACAGGGGTTAATTTACCTGCGTGCGTGGCCACCTCAGCCAGTGCGGCTTCCCGGAGAGGGGAGCAGGAAAAGGACAGAAAGGAAGGAGTTAAACACTGGAGAAATGAAGGAGTTAGACACAAC
The DNA here is from genome assembly GCA_013400575.1 of Peucedramus taeniatus. Lineage (NCBI taxonomy): Eukaryota > Metazoa > Chordata > Aves > Passeriformes > Fringillidae > Peucedramus > Peucedramus taeniatus. The sequence continues at coordinate 148,668 of WBNO01007123.1, read as the reverse complement.
CAACGAGCAGAGGGCACAGGGACAGGACTGTCACAGCCAGAGGTGTTTGGAGGAGTGACAGGAGCCCAGAAACCCATCCTGCCTGTGCCACGGGCTGCCTGGCCTGGGTGGACAATTCCCCTGCACACAGAAACCCCCTGGTGCCTCCTCGATCCAAGATCCTTGGAAGTCCTGGCAGGGAGTTTGCCAGGTCTGTGCCCTCACTCCTCACCTGTCTCTGTGCTTTGGGTGGCTGTCACCTGCAGCAGGCTCTGGGTGTCACCTGTATGCTCTGTGTGTCACCTGCATGCTCTGTGTCACCTGCAGGAGGCTCTGTGTGTCACCTGCAGGCTCGATGTCACCTGTGTGCTCTCTGTGTCACCTGTATGCTCTCTGTGTCACCTGCAGGCTCGATGTCACCTGCGTGCTCTCTGTGTCACCTGCATGCTCTCTGTGTCACCTGCAGGCTCTGGGTGTCACCTGCAGGAGGATCTGTGTGTCACCTGCAGGAGGATCTGTGTGTCACCTGCAGGAGGCTCTGGGTGTCACCTGCAGGCTCTGCCAGCCCGTGGAGCAGCCCCCATACCGAGGTGTCCATGAGGACCAGGCTGGGTGGGGACTCTGAGCCACCTCATCTCGTCACCCATCCTGCCCATGGCAGGGGTTGGAGTGAGATGATCTTCAAGGTCCCTCCTGACCCAGCCACTCCATGATTCCATGATTTCTGTGACCATCCCATCTCCAGATGTGGAGCTGTGGCTGGGGTTGTTCCCTGGGATGTCCCAGCCTGGAGCAGGGGATAGCAGGATCTGGTTGTGCCCCAGAGGGGGAGCTGGGCCAGGCACAGGGTTGTCACAGGGACATCCCCTGAGGGACCCCAGCCAGCTGGGCAAGGGCTGGGAGGCCTGGGAGGGGACAATGATAGCAGCAGTGCACAGGAGGAGCAGACAGGCAGAAGACACAGGAATCATGCCAGGAAGCTCGCTGGGAGCTCGGGCTGGGCTGGAGGGCGAAGCTCGAACGGGCAGAGCGTGAGTTTAACCACAGCACCGACCACACCCGACCTCCCCTTCCCTTCTCCTCCAGGGAAAGCCCCCGGGAGCTCGTGAGGCTTTACCTGGAGGCAATTTTGGTGAAGAGCTCGTAGGCGTTGTCGCAGGTGGGCCGCAGGCTCTCCAGCATGGTGCGGAACTCGCCGTCGTAGCGCCTGTAGATGTCATCCCCGATGATGGCCAGGCGCCGCCCCACCTGGCTCTCGATGCTGCGGGGCGAGGGGAGCTCAGGCCAGGCTCCGGAGAACGGCCTGGCTCGGGGTGAGGGGCAGGAGCAGGGATTTACCTCTGCAGGTCCTGCTGGATTTGCTCGATCTCGGGGTCGGGCGGCAGCTCCGCGCCGCGCTCCTGGCGCTCCTGCTGGTAGCGGTAGAAGGCGTAGCTCCGGAACACCTCCTCGGCCTCCTCCGCCACGCGGCCTTCTGCAGGGGCAGCAGGGACACGCTCATCCCCCTCCATTCTCACATTTGGAACAGGCCATTCCCACAGAACCTTCTCCAGACCCACACAAATCCCCACACAACCGTCTGCAGATCCGCAGAGGTGTCCTACACCCATGGAACCATCTTCCGACCCACACAAATGTTCCTGTTCCCACATAACCCTCTCCAGACCCACACACGGGTGTCTGCACCCTCACAACCCTCTCCAGACCCACACATGTCCCCACAGAACCATCTCCAGACTCACATATGTCCCTGTGCCCACATAAACATCTTCAAACCTACATATGTCACCACAAAATGCTCTCCAGACCCACACGTGTCTCTGAACTTTCACAACCTTCTCCAGACCCACACGTCCCCACAGAACCATCTCCAGACCCACATATGTCCCTGTGCCCACATAAACATCTCCAGCCCAACACAACCCTCTCCAGACCCACACATGTCCCCACAGAACCACCTCCAGACCCACATATGTCCCTGTGCCCACATAAACATCTCCAAATCTACACATGCCCTCACAGAACCCTCTCCAGACCCACACATTTGTCATTGTCTCCATACAACCTTCTCCAGACCCACACGTCCCCACAGAACCATCTCCAGACCTACATATGTCCCTGTGCCCACATAAACATCTCCAAATCTACACATGCCCTCACAGAACCCTCTCCAGACCCACACATTTGTCATTGTCTCCATACAACCTTCTCCAGACCCACACGTGTGTCCCTGTCCCCACACAACATCTCCAGACCCACACAGGTGTCCCTACACCCACAGAACTGTCTCCAGACCCACACACGTCTCCCCACAACCCTCTCCTGGCCCATACATGTGGTCCCCTCCCTACATAAACATCTCCAAACACACACAACCTTCTCCAGACCCACACATGTCCCTACAAAATGCTCTCCAGACCCACACATTTGTCCTTGTCCCCACCCTAACAGCTCCAGACCCACACACATGACCCTGTCCCCACATAAACAACTCCAGACCCACAGAACCCTCTCCAGACCCACACAAGTGTCTCTGCACCCTCACAACCCTTTCCAGACCCACATAGGTGTCCCTACACCCACAAAACCTTCTCGAGACCCACACATCCCTACACAACCCTCTCCAGACCCACACATGTCCCTGTGCCCACATAAACATCTCCAAACACACACAACCCTCTCCAGACCCACACATGTCCCTGTGCCCACATAAACATCTCCAAACACACACAACCTTCTCCAGACCCACACATGTCCCCACAGAACCTTCTCCAGACCCACACATTTGTCCTTGTCTCCATACAACCTTCTCCAGACCCACACATGTCCCTGTGCCCACATAAACATCTCCAGGCCCACACGGCCTTCTCCAGACCCATACATTTGTCTTTGTCTCCATACAACCCTCTCCAGACCCACAGAACCTTCTCCAGACCCACACACGTGTCCCTGTCCCCACACTGCTCAGGGACATGGCCAGGACCAGCCCCCTGCAGCAGGGAGCCCCCAGAGAGGCGTTTCAGCCCCACAGTGGCCAATCCCTCATCACACACATTCCATGGCTCCAGGGAAAGTCCCCATGGGATGTCCTGGATTAGAGCTCGGTTTCAGCTGCTCCTGAAGCACCTGGAGAGGGACAGTGGCTCCCACAGCCCCACTGAGTGACCCCACAGGGACCAGGAACATCGTTCTTCCTGGTTTCTTTTCCAAAATAAAAATTTGTTGGGGACAGGAGTGGTGGGGCAAGATCAGAGCTCAGCTCCTGTCATGGAGCACCCAGACACTGCCCAGGCAGGAGGTCCCAGGGCTGGGGCAGGAGTGGGGGATCCTGCAGGGTTTGGGGGATCATCCTCTCCTCCAGCAGCAGCTCCACGGCAGCCAAACCCTGCCCCACCATCCCATAAATCCAGACTGGCCATGCAGCTCTCCAGAATCTGCATTTCCAACCTGAGATCTTCCTGCCAGGGCTGGGAAGTGAGGGCACAGCTGTGCTGCCCCACAAACCCCATCCCCAGACCCCAGATCACCAAATCCTCCTCACATTTTCCAGCTGCTCCCAGCTCCCTGTCCCGGCTGGAGCTGCCCTGCCCAGGTTACACCAGCAGAGCTGAAGGGAAAGGACAGCTCCTGTCACTTTCCAGGGGTTGTTTTGTTTTCAGACACGGGTTTGTTTGGTGGCAAACAAATCCTTCACCTTCTGTGAACCAGAGTTGGTGACGCTCCAGGGAGAGCCAGAAAATGAAACCACCTGAGTCAGAGTTTCAGGGAGAGGAGGGCAAACACTCAGCCAGACACAGGAGGAAATCTCTGCACCAAAAAAAAAAAAATCCCTGGAGCTATTTTTAGTAACAATAGGACAGGAGGACACATCCCCCCTTCCCACTGGGATTGCCTTGGGATCTCTCCCACCCAAGGGATCTGGATCAGGGTTTGCCTGGTGGGTTCCCAGTGCCAGCAGTGCCAAGGGGAGCTGCCCAGGGATCTCTGGAAGGGAGGAACTGCTCCATGTCTGCTCTGTGTCTGCTCCATGTCTGCTCAGCTGATTTACCCTCCTCACCTGCCCAGCAGCACCTGGAGTCACCGTGTCCCACATTTCATCCTGCTGGGATGAGCTGAGGGTTTTTCCTGTCGGCCCCATTCCCAGTTTCACCCATTAACCAGGGCAGGGCTGGGCTGGGCTCACATGGGGACAGTGACCCTGCTCCCAGCTTGTCACCACTGCCCTGCCAGGGCACACGGGACCTGATGTCACCCCAAGGCCACCCAGACTGCCTGAGATCAGTGTCTTCCAGTGATTTAAACCCCAAACCCCTCCCACTCTCTCAAAGGAAATACTCGACACCAGGCAGCTCCCAGCACTTTGTTCTCTCCGTGCCTTCAATCCCACCTTCCTGCCCATCCTGACCACCCAGTGCCAAGCACACAATCCTTGATTATTTTGGATGGAAAAGACCCTTAAAGCTCACCCTGTTCCACACAGGGACACCTCCCACCACACCAGGATGCTCCAAGCCCCTGGCATCTCCCAAAAGCACTGAGCACCTCCCAGTTCAATCCAGCTCCTTACAGAGCAGATCTGTTACCCCAGCCTTGCAAAAAGCCCTGGAGACAGGAAATCCCGTCTTGACAAAGGAACACAGCAGGGAAATGAATAAAAAAATCAAGGTTTGAAGAGGAGGGGAACCCCTTACCTGAGCTGAGCCTGCGCCTGTAGCTCCCCCGGTGTCCCTGCGCCTGCGGAGGGTCCCCAGCATTCCCTGAGGCCATTGCAGAGAGGTTTGGGAATGGCAGCTTCACCTGGAAGGGCGATGGAGATGGTGAGTGGCTGGAGCCCTGTGGTCCCTCACAGCCCAAGGATCAGAGCCTCTATTTTTATCTCTGCCAGGGCTGGCTCCTCCCTTCCAGCACACTCATTCTGTACCCGTAGGAGAGTTCTGAGTGCACTGGCTCCACTCCCACCTCGCTGGGTTCCCCGTTCAAGGATGTCATTGCTGATATCATTTTTTGCCATGAAAAGAGACCTCACACCTCACGCACATGCTAATGTGAGCATGAGTCTGCTAATGCAGACTTCCTTGCTGGTTTTGCTCCATCCTGTTGCACGAGCTCCTCCTCAGCCCAGACCACAGAGCTTCATAAAAGCTCTCAAAAACTCCAGCACCTCTGAGACTCCCTGGCTTTGATCACACCAAGCTGCCATCACAACACCTTCATGAGATGAGCCCTGATTTCCTGCAGGACTCCAACTTCCTCTCACTCCCCTTGTTCTTTACATTTCCGCTCTCAGAAAACAAGAAAATTTAATGAGAACTAAACACAAAGCTCATCTTTTCCCTGAAGTTCACAGGTATCCTAAACCTGCAGTTCAGGGCTCATCAGAGCTCCTTGAGGCCACAAAGTTCCTGTCAGCATTAATGGGATCAGGGCAGCTCCTTGCTGCTGTCTGACATTCCAGAGCACGCTCCCAGCCCACAATTTCACAGGGCTGAGCTGAGGGCTTTCCTGATTTGCACCAAGCCTGAACTCACAGATGAAACACAATCCCTGACCCCCTGAAATTTAAATTGCACCCCGGACAAAAATAAAGAAATGCTGGGTAGGGATAAATAACCACCCATGAGTATGGGAGAAGTGCACAATGTGGTTCACGCTCATGGCATCACACTGGAGATTGTTCAGAAGGAAAAATAAATGAGAGACAGGAAGTACAGCCCATTTTCTGAGGGATGGGGCCCTGAAGTGCAAAGCCTGGAGCCTGGAAATTCATGAGGTCCTGTACAGCTGCACAGGGGCCTGAGCCTGGTGACCAGAGTGGAAATGCTGGTTTTCCTACACTCTGAGGATGGGAGCACTCCCTCCCCAAACTCAAACATCCCCATCCAAGGCAGAGCTGAGAACGCAGTGAGGATCATCAGCTGGGAGCAGGGGTAAATCCCTGGGGAGAGCTGCTGGCCACTCACCCAGATCAGCTCCAGAGCTGCCTCCTGGCTCTCAGAACCACAGAATTCCCTGTCCCGGGGTGATGCAGATCCCCTGGGATGTGCAGATCCCTTGGATGGTGTCCATCTCCTCCTCCACTCAGGAGCCTCCTGTGCTTCATTGTCTGCCATGCCAGGCCATGGCTGAGCCAACTCACACTGGGAGGACTCAGAGCTGTTCCCAAGCTGGGGAGGAGCTCCCTGGAGCCACGGGAACAGTGGGAATTTCCTCTGTACCCCACAGTGCCACTGCTCAGGTGGCACAGGATGCTGGGCAGGGTGTGGGTACACCCAGCAAAGAGCTCAGGAGCCTCTGGAGCTTTTCCAGCTCGGCCTGTGGGACAGAGGGCTGTGCCCACAGCGATCCAGGGCTGCCCAGGGGTGACAAGGACTTTTCCTGCCTGGAATGAGTGAGCAGCAAGGAGCGAGGACTTCCTGGAGCTGCCTGTGCAGCACAGGAACCCACAGGCAGACGACTCACGATTTTCAATTTGAATTTCGTTTTGAAGCCCTGTGCAGGAACTTTTGTTTTCGGTTTCCTTCTGGGTCCTGGCAGCGCTGTTTTCACTGTGACACGTGCAGCCCCACCCTCTGTGTCCCCAAATGCCCATGTGAACTCCCAAAAACCTTCACTGCCGATCTCTGCAGGGCTCAGAGTGCCTCAGACCATCCTCTCTAGATCCCAGAGCTGCTGCCCATGCTCTTCCTGCTTCCCAGCTCTCCTGTTCCCCCTTTGTTACGGGAACACCACACTGGAGAACAGGGAAGGGTGTGAAGCAAAAAATGATACCCAAACACCCAGAAAAAATGATACCCAAACACGCAGAGACAGCCTGATTTGACAGCTGATTTGGACAGCCTCCAAGATTTGAGTCAGGACTCAAGGGCGGGTGTCAGGGAAGCTGCAGGGTCTCATCCATCCCTGTCCACCCTTGTAGGAGGCTGCAAGGGGTTAAAAGCAGCTGCAATCCCTATATCCAAGCCCGGCCACAGGGCTCTGGAATCACCCCCTGACATGTTATGAATGCCAGGAAATCGATGGAGCATCCATCCCCTGGGACGAGCCTTTGGCAGTGACTCCACGAGGCGTGCAGGGCAGCGATCTCACAGGATTCCTGACCGCATCTCCGGCGGTCCTGTCCCTGCTCCGGGCAGCAAAATGGAGTTTGTCCAGTTCGGAGTCTGCCCACCCAGCACGGCCCCAGGGTGGGCACACGACCCCCAGCACCCACCCAGCCAAGGTCCCCCCCAGGCCGTGCCCGGGGTCCCTGGCGGGGCCAGCAGAGCCACACGCGCCGCGCCCCTGTCCAGGTGACAGCCCGGGCATGGCGGGACGGGTGTCACCCGTTCCCCAGCGGGGACAGCTCTGCCCACCGATGTCCCCTCCCCGGAGCCCTTCGGGCCCTGCGCGACTGATGCCGCGGGCACTGCCACCACCGCGGCGTGAAAAACCCGGCTGGAGAAAATACGGTTCAACGAGCGGAAATTCGTTTTTTGGGGCAGCTAAATTCCCTCTTTGGGGCAGCGACCTGCTCGGAGCGGGACCTCCAGCCCTAGCCCGGGGGGTTTCCCGTAGCCAGCGCGGCCCCTGAGGAGCCACCGCGCACTTTGTCCCTGTCACCCCTCCCGCACCCCCGGAGCCCCGCACCCCGCGGCTGCCGGTCCATCCCGGAGAACAGGGATAACCCATCCCAGGAGAGTCTGGGGAGGAGGAAACGGGGGTGCCCTCGCCACTCACCGCGTCTCGGCGGGGAGCAGCGGGTCGGGATTTCCCGGGAGCTACTGCATCCCCGCTGGGATCCGCTCCCTCCTCCGGCCACGCCCTTTCTGCATCCGGCCTGGAGCCGGCGCAGTCAAAGGAAGCGCGCAGGGCTGGGGAGGAGGAGACAAAAAATGAAAAAAAAATCAAGTAGAAGTCAAACTGACCTTATATAGACACGGGACGCAGCTGCGCATTATTCAGCTGCCTCTACAGGCACCAACTCGGCCTGTGTGGGGCGGAGCCGAGCACCGGTAGCTTTTTGGGGGATTCTGGGGAAGCTGAAGCATCTCCCGGTCCCGGGGCGCTGCGCGGCTCGGGGGGTGCCCGCTGTGGGGTTGGCACCGCGCACCCCTTGCCACCCCCGCACCCTCCTTGCGCGGCTCTCCCGGAGATCCTCGGCTCCTCCCTGGTTTCTCCAGCGGTTTTCGGAGCTTTTCCTTACGGCCGCACCTTTAATTCGCCCCGTGCCAAGGTTCCCCGGCCGAGATCCTAATTAAAGCAACGATTTGAGAGTTTCTGGCTCCTGGGAAGGAACTTGTGTCGATCCAGTAGAAAAAAAGTCACCGGTGCCAGAGGCGGCTCCTACCGAGTGCCTCAGGGAATTCGAAATCCGCGGAGATTTTGGAGAAATCCCAGCAGCTCGAGGAAAGCCGAGAGAGATTCAGCCCTGGAGGGTCCAGCAATCTGCCCCAGCTGCTTTTCCTCTCCTCCTTGGGTCTCTGCCAGGGGCTGCTGCTGGGGCTGGAAAATGCCAGATAAGCAAGCAGAGCTTTGGGGCTGGGCAAGAGCCTGAGTGCTGATTGTCGCCTCCCTTGTCCGCCCCATCGCAGGAGCGCTCTGAGGGCCCCACGGGATCTCTGCCCCGGAGCCAGGGATTTTGGGATTCTTGGCTTACTGGCTGAGCTTTTCCAGGGAAAACTGCCCCCTGGCTGCAGAGGGTCCTGCTCTGGTTCCCTCGGAGGTTTGGGGACATGGCCTTGAACACCCAGCTGAGGGTGGGGCTGCACTGATAGTGAAATCAGCTGCTGGAGCGAGGAAAAAAGGATTCCCACAGGGGCTGTCCTTCAGGGAAGGAAGATCATCATGGAGTGAGGAATCAGCTCGTGGGGGCTGTGCCCACCAGGCTGGCAGCGAGGGGCTGCCTTCCTCCCAGGGGTCCTGAGCAGCTTTGTCCCGTGTCACTGCAGCCACCCGGAGGCTGTGGGGAAATCCTGCCCTGCCCGAGGCTGCAGCCCTGGATAAACACCACTGGGAACGTGCCCGAGGGGCCGAGGGAGCAGCAGGACCTGGTGTTCGCCCTGGCAGGGTGACACAGCCGTGGCAGGCGGGGCAGGAAACACTGCTGGGGTGGAGGAGCAGCTTTCATCTCCCTGAGCCTTCCCCTTGCTCCCACCCCTGTGCTGGGGGGAACCTCAGGGCTCGGCCCTGGCAGAGGTGGGGATGTGGCACAGATGGAGCCGCTGTTGGTTTGGGGGAGGCTTCACCTCTGTTCTCCTCCCAGCTGTGTCCCCTCCCTGTGCTGTCCCCCAGCCCTGTCCCAGCCCCTGTCACTGCCCCAGGGCTGTGGCTCAGGGCAGTTTGTGTCTGTTGTGTCCATTTGAGCCACCCGCTGGCACCGATGGCCACCTCAGTGGCCACCCCAATGGCCACCCCGGCTTCCAGCCAGCCCTCCCTGCTCCAGCTCCTCAGGGGTCTCTTGAGGGTCCCATGGTGGATACAGAAGCCCAGAGTGGAGCAGCTGGGAGCAGCTGAGGGGTGCAGCAGCCCAGGCGATCCCCCAAACTGGGAGCACTGGGAGGATGCCCAGGGGAAAAGCCACGTGGCCACTTGGGCTCCCTGCTGTCCTTCTCCTCTCCAGCTCTTCAGGGGGCTCCTGGGGAGCCTGTGGGGGACACGGAAGCCCCGAGAGGAGGAGCTGGGAGCAGCTGAGGGCCACAGCAGCCCCGGGCAGCGCTGGGACGGTGCCAGCGGGGAGAGCACGGAGGCACTGCTGGGGAAGCTGGAGGAGCCGGGCATCAGAGGCTGCCTGGCACTCAGCTCCAGCCACCAGGAGCTGCTGGGGGACAGGGACGAGCTGGGGACAGTGACACAGCCCAGCAGGCAGCCAGGAGGGGACGGCCACGCCGGGATATTCCCAAGGCAAAGCCCTGCGGATGTAAGAGTGGGCCAGGGGTGACAGGGGGCCACAAGCCCGGCTGGCTGCAGTGTCCCCATGCAGGGAGCGTGTCCCCCCCGGCTCTGGGGGGACAGGGAGGAGCCTGCTGGGCTGCAGCTGATCCCAAGCAGTTGGGGTTGCAGGAGACTGCTTGGTTGGATGTTATAAAATCCAGTTTTCCCCTGATTTCCTTAAAGCTTTGACCCGAGCCCAGTGTTTCCAGTACGGCCCCATTTGGGACAGGCTGTACCCACAGCTGGCAGCTGTACCCACTCCCACCTCTGCCTTTGCTCTTCCCACCTCCCCAAAGGTGCCTGGGGGGCTTCTGGGAGCTGTGGAATCTTCCAGAGTCCCCAGTTCTGGCCATGGGCAGCCTGTGGCCTCTCCAGGCAGGGGGTGGGACCGTGCTCAGCTGTGCCCAGCTGCTGAAGGGGCAGGATGGACACTGGTGCTGTGGCCTCTTCCAGATCCCCCTGGCTGTGCTGTTCCCACAGGGATGGGCCCCCACCAGCTCCGGGTGCCCATGGGAAAGATGGTGCCAGTCCCGAGCCAACGCTCTCTGCAGACTCTGATGCTGAATGGGAGGAGCAGCAGCTCCTGGAAGGGGAGGGGAGGGCTCAGAGGGAAGGGAAATCCCCCCTCACCCTTGGGGACCCGAGGGCTGCTTGGTAGTTGGGGAGGGGAGCCCTGAGGAGTGAGTGGACATGGAAAGCACCCAGGGAGTGTGGGAGGCTGAGGCACCCTCCAAATTCAGTGTCCAGCATGCCTGGAATGGGTCCCTTGGGCTTTGGAATTCTGTAGGATTTGGAATTCAAGGATATGGAATTCAAGGATATTCCCTTGGAATATCTGGAGGGGATCCTCTCTCAGCCACTCCTGAGAGAAGTTCAATTCCCACATGAGGGAGGGGAGGTGACAGCTCAGGGGAGTCACTGTCCCTTTTTTTGGGCTTGTTTTGATCAGCAGGTGAAGGTGCAGGGTCCCCAAAAGCAGAGGTGTCCCCAGGGAAGAGGCTCTGGAACATGAGCAGACAGCAAAGGGCTTCAGATGAGGTTGGTGAGAGGATGGGGAGAGTGGAGGATGCTGCTGAGGAGGGTCCCAGTGCCCCAGGTCTTGGAAAAGCTACAAGGATGGAGAACCACGAGCAAAACTGATCCCAGCCCTGCCATGGCCCCCCAGGGGTGTCCTGGAGGTTCTTCCATCCTTCCATGGCCCTTCCCAGTTGAGGAGGGAATAACCTTGGGATGCTGCTGGTCAGGAGTGGGCAACCCTTGGCTTTTGAGACTGCTTGGCCCAGTTTGCCATCGGTGCCAGGGGACATCTGCTCCATGCCATGGAGTGTTCCAGGAGCTCTGGGTGAGGAAATGGGTGATGAAATGGCCCGGGGAGGGGGGGGCAGAGGGAAAGGTTTTTTCCCAGCTCAGCTGCTGGTGTCAGTTCCATCAGAACCGAGCTGCTGTACTCAGACACTGTCAGCACTGACATCATCTCTTCCCGATTTTGTTTCCTCTGCAGGCTCCTGCCCTGGGCAGTGGGATGGGAAGGGAAGAGGAGTCGCTCCTGAATGGAGCTGCAGAGGGCCCTGCAAACCCCTGGGATGTGCTGCTGCTCACGAGGAGAGCCAGGAGAGAAATGAACTGCCAGGGGCAGGGCTAGACGGGATTTTAGCAGAAATTCCTCCCCGTGAGGGTGGGCAGGCCCTGGCACAGGGTGCCCAGAGCGGCTCTGGCTGCCCCTGGATCCCTGGAAGTGTCCAAGGCCAGGATGCAGCAGCCTGGGAGAGTGGAAAGTGCCAGGCTCATGGCAGGGATGGCACTGGATGGGCTTTAAGGTCCATTCCAACCCAGCCCATCCGAGGATTCTGTAGTTCTGAATCTCCTCGGAGCACCAGGTGGCACTCTCCGACTTCCCAGCGAGCTGAGCCGAGCCGGGCTCACCCGGCTGGGAGACATCGCTGGCTCCGGGCTGCGGGGACCAGGGGACAGCGGGGACAGCACGATGGGACAGCGAGGGACCGGCTCTGCACGGGTCAAAGGGGTTCTCCAGGGGTTTTTTTGGGTGGGTGGATTCACTTCCTGCACCCTCAGCAGATCCCAGAATCGTAAAAACCCCATCCAGCAAACCCCTGTTGTTGGTCAGGTTTGTCCCGGAGTTTCCTCCCGGTTCCCTCTGGGGGTCCCGAGGGGGACAGGGCACCTTTCCCTTGGTGCCACCTGTGTCCCCACGCCGGGGTGTCACCCTGTGCTGGCTCTGGGCTCTGCAGGAGCACAGTGAGGCTTCAGGCAAAGCAGAGCACTTCTCACACACAGCAGATTTATCGAATTGATTTAAAAGCCCCACCAGACCTAGGCCTGGTTCCTGGAGCTGGTTAATCACGCTGGGTTTGGGAGTCCAGAGCAGCCAGCACAGCCAGCTCGTGTTTCCCAGGCCTTGGAAGAGCTGCCAGGCTGTTTAGGTCAAAATTTCTTACAAATCCACATTTGACAATCTGCTGTACAAACACGGGAAGGGGAGGAGGCTGTGGGAGGGCTGAAAAATCCACTCAGGTAGGAAATCCAAGACATCCTGTGCTGGGGGTGAGTCCTGAGGCTCAGTAGCCTGGAAAGGCTCCCAGATCCTTGGGAAAGATCCTGAAAGATCCTTGGGACGAGCTTGGGAGCTCCTGCAGGTCTATGGTGATGTCTGCCCCGTGGTGTCTGGGGGGATTCCAGCAGGGACCACACGCTGGGAATGCTTTTCCTCACCCTGTCTGGCTCTGATGGGTCTCTGTCTCCCTCCGAGGATTCCTGAGGGTGGATGGAGCAGCAAAAGCTTTTGGCTGCTTTGGGAGAAGCTGGGAGCAGATGGCTGAGGTGAGTGTGGGAGGGGAAAACACCACTGGAGCTGTGACCTGGGACATCTCTGTGGGCACTGTGTTGTCACCATGGTGCGCCCTGGTCACAGCTGCATTTCTGCCTCCTCCACCACCTCGTCGTGGCACCACCTGGGCCAACGTGCTTAAACCAGCAGTGCCAGCTCCATAAATCCCTCTCAGAAGAGCTGAGACAAACCCAGCACGCTTCAGTCGAGGTTTGTTTATGGAATGAGCCCAGTTTGGAGTCCAGTTGGATCAGCAGTCCCTGCCTCAGTTTCCCCTCTCCTGCGAAGGATTGCACAGCAGATCCTCCCCTCCAAAGCACCTCATGGGTCACTGCCGGACTTGTAAACACCTCTAGATTTCAGGCTGAGGTGGGCTTTGGGCAGGATCAACCCGCCGGCACGGAAAGCCTCCATTCCCGTGGGGAATTCCCGACCCCGGCTGCCCTCAGCCAGCAGCACGCTCCTCCCGCAGACAGGGACAGCCTGGGAGAGAGGAAAAAGCGACTTCCTTCGCTCCGTGCACAGGAAGAGCCGCCTGGAGGTGCGGAGGGGGCTCGGTGCCCTCGCTGCCCGCCGGGCACTTGCGCCTGGGGGCACCTCAGCTCCAGGCTTCTCCCTCCTGCCAGGACCAGAGGCGTTCTCCCAGCGCTGGGAAGCTCCCCAATAACATCGGGAAGCGAAGCCCGGGGTCTCCGGGAGTTTCACCGGGTGCTTCTCCCTCCGTGCCCGGCTCGGCAGTGCGTGGGCAGGGCAGGCTCGGAGCGCTTTGGAAAGCACCCCGAGTTCCGGGGCTGCTTCTCCGCGTGAACCCTCCCTCCCTGAGCCGCACAGAGGCTCCTTTCAGCCGCGGGGGTGTCTGTGAGGAACAGATCCCGGCTCACAGATAAAAGCAGGGACACGCCTGGCGCAGCTCCCGGAGCCGCACCGCTGGCAACCGCTGGAGTCCGGCTGGTGCCAGGCAGCACAAGGGGCTGGAGGTGCGGCTCCGGGAGTGCCAGCAGCTGGGTGACAGCAGCTGGGCATCCCTGGGCTGCCCCGTGCCCGTTGCGGGGCCGATTTGGGGCACGGGGCAGCCGCAGAGCGGGCGTTCTCGGGCACGGTGCCAGCCGGTGCCAGCCCTGAGGCGCGTCCTTCCCTCCTCCTGTTGTAAAAAATCTGACCCTCCGTGGCAGGGAGAATGATGCTCTGACTCCATGTGATCAGAAGGCTATTTTGTTATTTTGTGGTACTATATTATGTTAAAGAAAACTGTACTAAACTATACTAAAGAATAGAGAAGGATATTTACAGAAGGCTAGAAAGAGAATAATAATAATGAAAACTTGTGGCTCTCTAAAGAGTCCCTGACACAATTCTTGTGACCATTGGTCAGTGACTGAAAACAACTCACAGCAGAGCCCAGCTAGGCTCAGCACTTCAGGTAAACAATTCCTAACGCATTGTACATGAGTAAAATACAGGAGAAGCCAATGAAATAAGGATTATTTTTCCCATCTCTGGGCTTCTCTCTGCCTTTTCAGCTTCCCGGGATAACCATCCTGAACGAAGGGATTATGTTCAGTGAAATGTGAAAATCACACCCTCCCTCCCTAGATCCAGCCCCCGGGAGAGGCGGGGAGCAGCTCCCGACCTTCCAGCCCCGCTCGGAGCCGGGATCGCTGCTGCTGCCTCGCTCCCCACCCCGGGACTTGGGCTCGGCCCGAGGCGCTCCCCAGCTCCAGCTCTTGCCTCTTCTTTTCCCTTGGCATAATGAAAATACCGCGTTTTCTTCTTTGCTTTCCCCTTTCCCATTCCTGGGGAAGGACCCTTGAGTCTCCCCCCACCTCGACTGCCACGGCTTGGATTTTTATTTTTTTTTTAAGATGAGGCATTCTCGCTTCTGATTAAGAAGTTCTCACTTCTCCCTCTTGATTTTTCCCTTTTCCTTATTAAACAGTTCTGTGTTGAATTATTTTTCCTCCTTTCCCAACCCTTCCTCCCTCCAGCTTTTTTTATTATTTATTCCCTGTGGCTTTTAAAGGCTTTATTCATTCATTTCATGGTAAGAAGAGGCCTCTGTCCCTCCCACACTGCAAAAGGATCAGTGGGATCATTTTGGCTGGGGGTGATCTCCACCCCATGGGGTTAAAGCCTTACAGAGGTTTGTGAGAGGGGTTGGTTCCTGTCCCTGTGGGCTGGAGAAACTGTGGCTGCCTCATCCCTGGAAGTGTCCAAAGCCAGGTTGGATGGGGTTTGGAGCAACCTGGGATAGTGGGAGGTGGGAGGTGTCCCTGCCCATGGCAGAGGGTAGAACAAGGTGGTTTTTAGGGTCTCTCCCAATCCAAGCCTTTATGAGATGCCCCTTAACTTTCCCTGGGGTGCAGAAGGAGCATCCCATGCCCACATCCATCCCCAGCCATGCCCTGCCCTGGCCGGGCAGTGCCGGGTGCTGGAAGCAGTGACCTGAAAGCATTCCCAGATCTGAGAGCATTCCCAACCCTCACAGCATTCCCAACCCTCACAGTATTCTCAGACCCTAGAGCATTCCCAGCCCTCACAGCATTCCCAGCCCTCACAGTATTCTCAGACCCTAGAGCATTCCCAGCCCTCACAGCATTCCCAGATCTCAGAGCATTCCCAGACCCCAAAGCATTCCCAGCAATCACACCATTCCCAGGCCTCAGAGCATTCCCAACCCTCAGAATATTCCCATCCCTCAGAACATTCCCAGCCCTCAGAGCA
>WBNO01007123.1:80560-132174 GCA_013400575.1 Peucedramus taeniatus | reverse complement strand
ATTCCCAGCCCTCAGAGCATTCCCAGCGCCGGTCAGGGGCCGGAGGAGCTGCTGGCAGCGCGGCTCGGGCTAATCTGGGAATTGTATGCCAGGAAGGGCACACCCAGCCGGGACAAAGGCTGCGCTCAGCGCTCCAGCGCTCCCCGGGCTTCCCCCGAGCGCCCCAGGGCTGCTCTGGAGCCCTCCCGGGGCCTCGCCTGGTCCCTCCCCGCACCTGCCCGGGGGCTGGGCACCTGCTCCAGGTGTGGGGACAGACTTTGGTGACGCCGTGAGCTGCTGGATGGTCTCCCAGCCGCCTCGTGCTCTGGCCCGTCCCTAGGGAACGTCACAGAATGGGGACTTAGCACCTGAACTGACCTGGCCAGCCTGAAGCTGGGGCTGTGAAAGAGATGCACAGCCCTGGCCAGCCTGAAAGCAGGGCTGTGAAAGATGCACACCCATGTCACCCCCAGGTGTTTAATCTGAACCCTGACTGGGGCAAATTCACGCAGCCGTTGTTGTTTTCCTGCCGGTGTGGTTTAGCAGAGCTGTCCTGGCAACAACCCCTTCCCGTGATGCCTTCCCGGGTCCCAAAACTCTCCGTCCTTGACACATCCTTAGGAGCCTTGAGCTCCAAATAGACTCCAGGCTGTGCAAAACCGCCCGAGATTTCCCGAAGCTGTAGAAAATGTGGGGGTTATTATTAGCGCTCAGCCTCTGCCAGGGCAAGTGTCAAACACCACGGAGGTGTCGGGAGGAAGGGTTTGACCCGGCTGAGTCACTGCAGGGCAGCTCCTTTCGGGGTTCTGGGCACCTCTGAGGGAAGCAGCTGGTGTCATCTGCTGAGAGGAGCCTGGCAGGGGCAGCCGGGCCTTTCCACAGTGTCAGCATGCTCCTTGTCCCCGTGGGAAGTGGAGACGCCTCAGCCGGGCCGTGCTGGGGAGCTGCTGTGCCCTCTGAGGTCACTTGTCACCCTGGCGCAGCTGCGGTGACGCTGCCACATCCTGCTGGCGGTATTTTAAGGCGGTTGTTTACAAACAGCGCCGTGGTGCGAGAGCAGGGGGAGCTGCTCACGGATTGTGCAGGATGAAAAGCCTCTGCCAGCCTCGCTGGCTTCCCCTGCACCGATGGAAAACCGGGATCCAGTGCCGGAGAGCTCGCCCAGCTGTGGAGGTGGATGGGCTCGTGGGATGGCTCGATCCCGTTTCCATCACCCTGCTCCTCGCTGCAGCCTTGCCCTGAGCCACTCGGGCTTGTCCTGCTCCTGCTGCACCTTCACAAAGCCCCGCTCGTGGCCTCCTCCGTGCAGGATGCTGCACCAACACGGAGGGAAAGAATGGCCTGGAATAATGTCCAGGCTGAGATTCACGGGGCTCATGAAGCTGCTGTAAAGTTGCATTACAAATGTGAGCCACTCGGATATTCCAGTGATCCAAGCCAGCAGAAGAGAATATTTTAAATGAAATATTCATGGGGATCCTCAGCCTGCGAAAGCGATAGAGCTCTGCTGCCTTCTGTGGACTCACACTAATTTATTTTTTATTATGACCCATTTGTAGGATGATGGGGCCGGGAGGCTCCAGGCGGTCGCCTCCAGCTTCAGGTCCCGTTTTTTTTTTTCAGGTGCTCTAAAAGCATGGAACAGCTCCACGATCTGTGCCCCAAATTCCAAACCGCTAAGGATGTAGCCTGGTATTTCTGACACACCAAACCTGGGCTCCGACACAGGCAGCAGTTCCTCCCTGCCCTGGCAGCTCAGACAGGCCACAGGGTCCCCTCTGTGCTGCTGGCACTGCCCTGGCTGAGGAAGGGACCATCATCAAACCAACAAAGGGCACTCACAGCCCTGGAGCAGATGGGAGAAATATTTGCCAAACAAAGGGTCTATTTTCAAGGAAATCCTCTGACTTTCTGCCTCGAAGACAGAAATGATTCAAGCTCTGGCGCAGGCGGCCGAGGAGCCGTGGGTAGGAAATTCTCCTGTCATGGGCTGAGTGGTTCTACTGCAGCTGCAGTGAGAGCTGGGGCTGCTTCTCCAGGCAGATATCATTCCTGCTTTACATTTGGGAATTACTTGAATCCCTTTGCAGACTCCAGATGCACCTATTTCATCCCTGGAAGTGTTCCAGGGGAGGTTGGACAGGGCTTGGAGCTGGACTGGTGGAAGGTGTCTCGGCCCACTCAGAGGATGGAACTGGGGGATCTTTAAGGTCTGTCCAACCTGTCCTGGAATATTTCCAGGGATGGGCCATCCCCAGCTGCTTCATCCACACATCCAGCCTTGCTCAGCACAGCAAACAGCTTTGGGGATGTGAAACACACTGTAATGTCACCTATAATTCTTAAAGCCCTGCAAAATAAAGCACTTGTGTGGTTCCCTTTTTTCTTTCCCAGCTGTAAATTCTGCCCAGCTCTGGCTCTTCCCCCTCCACCCGTGCCTGTCCTGGTTTATGGCATCGCCACAAGCTCCCGACTGATTTACATGCCATGAAGAGTCGCTCCCACCCCGCGCTGTCCCTCGGTCCCTTGTGACTCAGCCCAACATGACTAACTCTTCCCTCTCCGGCAAACAGCGATCGCAGCTTTGTCCAGCGCCCTGCTCCGCGCTGCTGGAGCTGCCGGAGAACCGCCCTGGCACAGCGTGACTCATCCCGGGAGGTGATGTCCGGCTGCTCCAGCGCTGCTTCCCCGGGAGCGGGGCTGGAGCGGGGCTGGAGCGGGGCTCGGCCGGGCAGCCCCTCCTGCGCTCCCCCCATCGCACCCCGCATCCCCGTGCTGGGGACGGGATGGCGCCCGTGCCTTGAAATCAGATACCAGGCTGGATATTGCCCATCCTCCTGGGCTTGCTTGGGCTGTTTCCTCCCCAGCGGGGTTTGGACACTGCTGGGGTTTGCATCCAGCCTGTCCTCATCCTGCAGCACGATGGGGTGCGTTTGGGAGTCAGGATTTCCCTCACGTGGGTTTGGGAGTCAGGATTTCCCTCACCTGGGTTTGGGAGTGAGGATTTCCCCCCTCACCTGAGTTTGGGAGTGAGGATTTCCCGCACCTGGACTTGGGAGTGAGAATTCCTCTCACCTGGGTTTGGGATTTCTCTCACCTGGGTTTGGGAGTGAGGATTTCCCCCCTCACCTGGGTTTGGGAGTGAGGATTTCCCCCCTCACCTGAGTTTGGAAGTCAGGATTTCCCTCACCTGGGTTTGGGAGTGAGGATTTCCTGCACCTGGGTTTGGAAGTCTCGATTTCTCTCACCTGGACTTGGGAGAATTCCTCTCACCTGGATTTGGGGTTTCTCTCACCTGGGTTTGGGAGTGAGGATTTGCCTCACCTGGGTTTGGAAGTCTGGATTTCCCTCACCTGGACTTGGGAGTGAGAATTCCTCTCACCTGGGTTTGGGATTTCTCTCACCTGGGTTTGGGATTTCTCTCACCTGGGAGGGACAGCCACCCCCCTGAGGGTGGAAACGTGTCTGATGAGGCTTTGTTACCCCACACCCAGTCACCAGTCTGAGGTGATGGAATATGTGCCCAGAAGGAAAATATGGAAGGAATTCCTGCCTCTGAGGGTGGACAGGCCCTGGCACAGGGTGCCCAGAGCAGCTGTGGCCGCCCCTGGATCCTTGGAAGTGCCCAAGGCCAGTTGGAGCAGCCTGGGATGGTGGAAGGTGTCCCTTCCCACGGGAGTGTGTGGAATGGGATGGGATTTAAGATCCTCCCAACCCATCTGTGATCCCATCCCAGCAGGATGTGCAGGGTGCCCACAGCACTGGGGCCCAGCGGGGCACGGGGTCCCTTCCAGCTTTGCCCTGAGCATCTCCAGTGCCACCCAAGCAGGAACAGCCGTGCTCCAAGCTGGCACCCCCGTTCCTGACATTGTCACCTGCAGGGTGTGTGCACCAAGGGGAGCAGCCTCTGCCTGTCCCCCCACCTCTTGGGGACATGCCCAATGTGACAGGGGCGGTGGCCTGGCCCAGCCAGGGAGGCACAGGCCATGGCCACTGGCTTCCCAGCCCGTCACTCAGCAGGAAGGAAGGCAAGGCATGTGGTTTGCTCAGCGAGGGCTGTAATTAGGCTGATTGGCACTAACTTGCCTCAAAACGCTGGGGAGGAGGGGAGAAACCACAGCTCAGCCATTTTATGTGGGATTTTACTGGGAGAAATGGAGCCAGGACAGGGCTGGCTCTGTCCCTTCCCTCTGTGCCATTCCTCTGAGCCCTTTCAGAGCAGACCACCCCCAAGATGAGCTTCACCGTTGTGCCCCCTGCTTCAAATCTGCCTGGCACAGCATCCCCAAAGCCCAGCCCAGACTGGGATGGAGCTGAGCGTGCCCTGGGGCTGGCAGGGCACCGTGGGCTGTGTGCCCAGAGCACATTTCCTGCCAGGCTCTGATAAGATGTGCCTTCATTCACACAGGCTGTGTGCTGACCACAGGCCACATGAGAGGGCCGGCGTGGCCCACTTGGGAGCAGAGGAAACGTGGTGTGGCCTGGCAACCCCTCTGCTGCTGGGAGGAGAGGCCGTGCCTGGCTGTGGGGGAGCCCTTTGGGGTTCTTCAGGGGCTGGGCCCTTGAGGGATCAGATCTCCTTGTGGGACTGATCTGGAGCTGCTGGGGAAATCTGCCCATTTGTCACAGAATCCCAGACTGGTTTGGGGTGGGAGGGACCTCAAAGCTCATCCCATTCCACCTCCTGCCATTGACACCTTCCACTCTTCCGGGCTGTTCCAAGCCCTGATGGGACCAGTCTGGTCTGGGCTCTGCCCTGATGTGCAGGAGAAGGCCTTGGGTGAATAAAGGAGGCTTTTCCTGGGATGTAAATTGTGTGGGGTTGAGCCAGTGAGGCTGTCAGTGCTGCTCCCACACGGGCACAGCTGTAATGGGCAAAAAAACAGTGGATTTAGGGCACAGC
This sequence comes from Peucedramus taeniatus, assembly GCA_013400575.1. NCBI lineage: Eukaryota > Metazoa > Chordata > Aves > Passeriformes > Fringillidae > Peucedramus > Peucedramus taeniatus. Next base: position 127,292 of record WBNO01007123.1, on the reverse strand, counting down.
CATGGAGGATTTTGAAGGTGGCTGCACACAGGTGACACCTGGGGTGCAAACCAGGAGGGCTGGGCACTGCAAAACCTCTTGTGCAGCTGACAGAAGGGATGGGAAATGAGGAACAGGGCTCTTCCCTCACCCATCCTGGCCCGGCCTGAGGGTACAGCTGGCAGCCCCAGCCCCTGCTCCACCCCCCAATTAACCCGTGTTTGCTTATTAGGGGAGTTACGAGCCTGTGCAAACACTTCCATTTGCTTTCGATAAAGCCAAGGGAGAAAAAAACCCAGCCCGTGAGGTGTGGCCGGGCCCCGCAGGCTCCTCCCAGGGGTCGGGGGCTCCCGGGGGCCACCTGCCAAGGCCCGAGCATCCCTCCCTGCCGCAGCCAAGTCCCGTGTCACCCGCTGGCTGTCCCCAACCCCGCTGCTCCCACACACCCGCGGCGTTTGTCCCAAACTTGGCCCGGTGTCGCTAACAGCAACTGCTAATTGTTCTCGTGCTCTGTACTATATTTAATTCCCCACTATTATTTTTTCCCCTTTTAATCATAAAAAGCCTAAATTTCCCTCGGGGAAGGTTATTGGCTCGAGTGTGGAAATATACCTGTGCCTTGCATGGCGCTGGGCCACCGGGACTTTGGCTGTATTTTTAAATCCAAGTACAAAGTGTCTTCCACGCCAGCGTCGTTTAACCCTTCCCAGGAGGGAGAGTGGGAGGAAAGGAGCGTGTGTGTGGTGGGGGGAGGGAGAGTTTTTCCCTTTTTCTCAGCTCCTGCTTGGAGCAGGATGGGTTTGGATGCATGGACAGCAAGGTGGGTAAGGAGAAGTGTAGGGTTTGAGGAATTTACCCTATATTCCTCTGGCAACTCCTCTGCTTTTCCCTCTCCCAGACCCACGAGCATCTCCTCCTTCCCAGCCTCCTCCTGCCCCCGCTGTGGGTGTGTGGGGGGGCTGGGGTGCTCCGAGGTAACCCGGAGCCTCACCACCTTTGAGGATGTGGGCCAAAGTCATCCAGTCTGAGAGCTATTTCGGGGGAGCGCGGCTGCTCCCGCGGGAGCCCTGGCACAGCCGCCGCCGGAGCCGGCCGGGCACAGGTGGGACAGGCAGGAGGGAGCTGCTCCCGTCTCCTCCGTTAATGAAATCACCCGAGGGGGCTCAGCCCTTCCTCCACAGACCTTGGGGCGCCTTTCAAGCGGCTGCTGAAGGGGGAGGTTTGCAGCTCAGGGCAGATTTGGGGTCTCACCCTCATCCCCGTGGCTGTTCTGTGCCAAAGGAGCGATTTTGTTCAGTGGTAGCTGCTCTGCGCTCTGAAATCCTCACTCAGAAGGAGAAATAGGATTGAAACAACCCTTTTTTTTGTCCTGGGGTCAGTCTTGGTTTCATCCATCCCAGCTCTGACGCTGCTTCTCTCTGGGGTGGGAGGACAGGGCAGCAGTTGAAAGGCTCCACACAGGCTTTGTGCTGCCTCTGGGTGCTCCCTGACCCTGCTGCTGCCCCCAGAGCCAGCAGATGAGGGGACAAATTCCCCTCCTGGCCCGAGAACCCCTCTCCTCTGCCTGACCCTCGGCACAGCCCTCTCGCTGCCTGCTCTGCTCGGCACAAGGGACCGAGTGTCTCCCTCCCTCCTCCCCAAACAAAGGCAGCCACAGTTATTTTTCTCCTTCTTCTTCTTCCAAGTGGTTTCACCCTTGAGTTGCCGGCCTTGATTTGGGATTCCTGAGGGGACCAGAAGCCAGAGGGGGCCTTGGCAGCCTCCCTCCCACCTGCCCTCCCCAGCCACCACACCTGCTGCATCCCCTCCAGCTGCATGGATCTTCTCCCAGGGCATCTGGACAAAGCTGAGCTCCAGGCGGGCTCCTGTGGAGCTTTGGGGGCAAGGATAGAACCCAGGGTGATCTGTTCTGGGAATCCAACCCCATCCCACTGCAGGGAACATTCCCTGCCAGCGTGGGAAGGGTGGGCAGGTAAGGGGAGCTTTGCCAAGGGAGCATCCCGCGGGCAGGGCGGGGGCCTGGGGCAGGGAGGGGACCCTGCAGCTCCTGCAGAGGAGCAATTTCAGCATGAGAAAGGAATGTGGCTCCCGGGCCTGCCAGGGATGGGATGGAGGCTGTGCTCAGGAATAGGGATGATTTCTGCTGGCCTGACTCACTGGCGGCCTCCTCGCAGCCGCTTCCTCTCTGGGAGGCAGAAACTCCCAGTTTTTATTTATCACCCGGCTTAAAGTAAGGGTGAAGGAAGGAAATGTTCTTATTTTTAACTCCTCTGTCTCCCCGGGGCCTGGACCAGCGCTGGCATGTTGAGGTGGCCATCAGGAGCATCCCGGTGGCCAGGGCTCCCCCTCACCTGAGCACTGCAGGCTCCCCACGGGCTCTGAGCCCATGCACGGAGTGTCCCTGCAGGCTGGGAGCATCGAGGGACCCTGTGCAGAGTGGGGACACCCAGGGTGGCCAGGGGGGTGGCTCAGTGTGGGCACAGCCACGCTGAGGGCGCCTGAGATCTACTGAGCCCCAGGGAAAATTCATTTCTCTTTCTTTGAAGCCACCTGCCCGTGCTGCTGCTCGTGTGGGGACAAACCTTGGCGACCTGCTGGGGGTCCCTCTTTGTGGCCACCACAAGGACAGAGTTGTCACCATTCCCGGGGTGCTGGGCATCCCTCTTTGTGCCCCCCACAAGGACAGAGTTGTCACCATTCCCAGGGTGCTGGGCATCCCTCTTTGTGCCCCCCACAAGGGCAGAGCTGTCACCATTCCCGGGGTGCTGGGGGCCCCTCTTTGTGCCCCCCACAAGGACAGAGCTGCCACCATTCCTGGGGTCCTGGGGGTCCTTCTTTGTGCCCCCCACAAGGACAGAGCTGTCACCATTCCCGGGGTGCTGGGGGCCCCTCTTTGTGCCCCCCACAAGGGCAGAGCTGCCATTCTCAGAGCTGGAGGATGGGGAGGGTTTCACACATCCCAGCTCCATCCTGGGAGGATTTGGGGATGTTGTGTCACCATTCCCGGGGTTCAGACTGGGCAGGGCGACACTCCTGGAATATTTTTGGTTCCTCAGCTGAGCTGAGACATTCAGTTTCTGTCTGGGCACTGTCACCTCCCCGGCGGTGTCATGGGTGGGATGGAGGCTCTGTCCCACTGTTCCCAGTCCTCCTGGCTGGCAGAAACCAGGCCAGGTGCCTGTTTGTGTAGTGCCATGGGGTTTTTTGCACTTCCAGAGGGTTTTCCTTGCCCAGCCATGCCCGGTGAGGCCGGTGGCACTGGTGTGGCACAGCCACAGTGCCCCTCAGCTGGGGCACAGCCACAGTGCCCCTCAGCTGGGGCACAGCTCGTGTCTGTGCTCAGCTGATCTGGGAATGAAGTTTGGGACTTTGGTTCCTTGGGGCTTTCCTTGAGCTCCTCTTGTGAAACCTTCATTTGCTTCTAAAAGCAGTGAGTTTTTGTTGGGTTTTTTCTTTTTTTCTCATGATCTTCTCTTTTCCCCCTCTGTTGCCCTGAGATAAAGGCTTCTAAATTTGTCCTGTGCTGAAAACGCAGCTAATCCTGATGGACCTGAATTCGCATCTCCCCCCCAGAGGAATTGCACTAATTTTTTTTTTCCCTTTGTTCTGCCAGGGGACCTGTCCGTTTCCTAGTGGAAAGAAAAAAAAAAAAAAATCACTATTTAGGGCAAGGTTTATATTCCCGAAACCTGTGTTTGTTTGCGAGAAAAGAGGACAGGAGGGAAATAAATGAGAAAAGTATCATGCTGCTTTTTTTTTTTCCTCTCCCAATATTGTTTTTACAGCAGGCAAGTTTTAATTAAAGTGAAGAACTGGGTCGCTTGTGCTGTCCAGAAGATGCTCTGAGGACGTGGTCCTTTCTCATCAGTGTTAATTTGGGAGCCCAGAGCAGCTGGCCCAACCTGGAGGTGTTGGGAAGGCTCCTTAGAGGAGGGGGTGGGGGTCTCTCCTTCCTGCCCACAGCTCCTGGTGGTGATGGAGGGATGGGGTGTGACCCTTTGGGTACCGGGTGAGCCCTGTGCCACTCGCAGGGCCGGGGTGTCACCGTGGCGGGGGACAGGGCAGGGTTTGGCAGCGCTGCGGGGAAAGGAGGGGACAACGCTGGTGAGAGGCAAAGCAGGTGCGAGCTGGCCCTGCTGGGAGCCGCGAGCTGCCAGGAGCCACCTGGGCTTCAGGAAGCCGCAAGTGCTCGCCTGGGGCAGAAAAATCCACCGAGAGCCGCCTGGGCCTCACCTGGGGCTCTCCCGGCTGCGGGACCCTGGAACGCGCCGGCTGCAGGGACGGGGACATGGACAGGGATGGGGACATGGACAGGGACGGGGACAGGGACGGGGAAATGGACAGGGAAATGGACAGGGACGGGGACATGGACAGGGAAATGGACAGGGACGGGGACATGGACAGGGTTGGGGACATGGACAGGGACGGGGACGTGGACAGGGATGGGGACAGGGATAGGGACATGGACAGGGATGGGGACGTGGACAGGGATGGGGACGTGGACAGGGTTGGGGACATGGACAGGGATAGGGGCGTGGACAGGGACAGGGATGGGGACCTGCGGCTCCCGCGGTGCCACCTGAGGAGGGGCTGCACCAAGGGGGTGCGGGAGGGGCCGTGCGGGACGGGGAAGGAGCGGCAGTGACCGCTCGCTGTCGCCGGTGGCTGCGGCACGGACGGTGCGTGGGGGGCTCCCCGCGACCCCCGGGGCCGTTCCAAGCGGGGGAGCCCCGGGCGAGACCCCCGGNNNCCCCCCGGCGGGAGGCGGGTGCGGGGGTGGGGCCTCTCGTGGCCCCCCCCGTCCCGGACGGCCCCGGGTCCCCTCCCCGCACGCTGCTGCCGGCGGGACTTCCTGATCCCGCCGCATTGGCCGCAGGTAGCGCAGCTGTGCGGGACGGGGCACGGACAGACGGACAGAACCCATGCGGACCTTTAGCTGAGCTTCATCCCCCGCCCCCTCCTCCTCCTCCTCCTCCTCCTCGTCTTCCTCCTCCCTCCCTGCCCGGCTCCCTTCCTGCCCGGCACATGTAAAACTTGTGCGTGGGGCTCCGCTCCCGTGCCGCTGCCGGTGCTGCTGGCGGCAGGAGCCGGGCTGGGATCGTCCCCCCGCGGAGCAGAGACCCCTCCGCGCCCCCGGAGCGGGGACCCCCCGGCTCCGCTCGCCCATGCTGGATTTCGGCCCGGGAAGGTGACTGCAGGAGGAAGCGGCGCCGCGCCGGGTCAGGGTAACCATGAATGAGATGTCGAGTTTCCTGCACATCGGGGACATCGTCTCCCTGTACGCCGAGGGCTCCGTCAATGGCTTCATCAGCACCTTGGGGTGAGCGAGGGGCTCCCGGGGCCGCCCCACGGTGATTCCGGGATGGACGGGACGGGACGGGGGAGCTGAGCCGGAGCGCGGTGGGAAAAGGAGCCGGGAAGCTCCGGGAGCTCAGCAAGGACGGGGAGAGGAGCCGGGCAAGGGGACAGGCTGTCCCCGGGCTCCTCCCCGGGCTCGCCCCCGGCTCCAGCTGCTGTCAGGGGCAGGATGTGGCCCTGGGGGGACCCTCAGCCCTCCTTCCCCTGGCCAGAAGCTGCTGCCCCCATTTAGGGGCTGGGGGGATGAGATGGGTTTAGCAGCGCGAGGGGTCGGTGGGATGAGGACGGGGACATGTGAGGGTGACAGCTCGGGCAGCCGGTGCCCCTCCTGGGCACGGGGTCATTCTGTGCTCCCGGCCCTGGACAGGCAGTGGCGACTCCCCTGTCCCCCTCAGTGTCGCACACAGACTGTGGTCAGCGGGAATCGCTGCAGGGTCACCAAGCCGGGCTGCCCGTGGCTACCAAGTGCTGCCAGGAGCTGGGGGACAGGGCAGTGCCAGCTCCGGGCCGAGGCAGCTCTCTGGACGTGGCAGAACGGGCCGGGGGATCTCTGTCCAACCTGGGGACCTGTCCCGTGTCACTCCTGTGTCCGTGCAAGCCAACGCTGTGGCTGGAGCCGCCCCTGGGCACAGCCGGGCCAGCGATGCCCCTCTGCTCCCACCGGGAATGTTTGCCCGGTGGCACGGGGACAGGGTGGGTGACAGGGAGGGCTCCCACAGGGCCGCCCTGAGGCACGGGTGGGTTTTTCCTTACCCTGACTCAGGACCCCAAAGCGTGCCCGCAGCCCCGGGCAGGGGGGATGTGGGGCCGTGCCAGCTCCTGCCCCACGCCGCTGCGTGTAGGAGAGGCTGAGCTCAGGCAGGAATGCTGACTTGGATGGGATTCCTGGGGCAGGAGCTGCCCGGCTCTATAATCTGTGCTGAATGCACTTGCTCCCACATGCCTGTGCCGGAGCGGAGCCGCACATACCTGCGCCCACACGCGTTCCCTCACCCTCCGCCGGGCACGCGTGGCACTGGGCTGCTGCCCACCGAGGCTCCCTCCGCCTGGCTGCCCCAAAATGGGGTGCAGGAGTGCCCAGAATCCCGGTGTGTGCAGCCACAGTGCCGGGCAGCAGGTCCTGCAGGTGCAGCCTCTCTGTGCCAGCCCTTCCTGCATCCCCACGGGTGCTTTTGGAGGGGTGTCCTTGGAGCTGTCCCAGTGCCAGAGCTGTCCCCAGGCAGGGGATGCTGAGCACTCCTCCAGCCTCTTGGAAATGGGGTCTGCAGGGACCAGCACTGGTTGTTGTCCCCAAACACGTCTCAGTGGCTCGATTAGAAATGTGTGCATTTTTCAGAGCTCTGATCCCTTTGCAGCTCTGGCCCTCACACCCCCCTCTGTGCCAGGTGTTTTTCCAGACTTCCTCAGAAGCAGCTAAAGAGCAGGGCTTGCCTGGGGAGCCTCTTCTTCCTGGGCCAGCACATCCTCTGCTGGGCAGCCTCACTTTCCCAGGCTTCTGCTTCCTGCAGGTTCTTTCCCCCCTCCCTCCTAAAATTGTTTTCCCTGGTGCCCTGCGACATGGGAGACCCAACCGCGCCTTAAATCACTCCTGTGATAAGGGACCAGGTGACTCACCTGACTCACCGAGAGTGCTCCTCCTGCCACAGGGACCTTCCTTAGCTCATTTGCAAGGCAAACAGCTCTGCCAGCCCACGCGGGCGCCCTGCAGAAGCCTTCCTGACATCCTTCCTTGTGGAGGGGCTGGCTCGGGGCTGTGGGATCTCCTGGGGTCTGCAGTGGGATCCTCTCTTTATGGGGTGACACGGAATGTCCCCAGGTGTTGATCACCAGTGTCACATTAAGGGTGGCTGCTGTGGCATCCCTGTGCCAGCGCCCTGTGGAGCAGCCCCGGGGGTCTCCAGGGTGGGGGGAGCCCTGCAGCCCCCACCTGAGGCTCCTCTGCTCCCCGAATCTCTCTGTCGGGGTCCCCGGGCACAAACCCTCCCTTTCACCCCCTCTCTGCAGTGGGCGTTTGCTGGTGAGCAGGAAAAACATCCCGAGACGGGCGTGGAGCTCAGGCTGGGCTCGGGGACAACGCCAAGCCAAGATACCCAAACCAGCCCAAATGCTCGAGTCAGCCCAAAGCAGTGCCCTGGGAAGGCAGAACCGGGCTCGGGGCTGGTCACAGTGACCCTGGTGGGGCTGGGGCACGGGACGGGCAGATCGGGGTGGCCAGAAGCGGTTTGGGCACGTGGGAAATTGTCCTGGAGGATTTTGTGCTGCCCCATCCCTGTCAGGCTCCCAGAACCCTGCAGGGGCTCAGAACGGGCGCTCGCAGAGGGGAAGGGTCGGTGACAAACCCAGCTGGGTGCCGGGCGGCTGTTTCAGGTGAAATAACACCTGTACCTGTGGTTGCAGGTGGATTTCGGGGTGGAGCAGCTCGGGGAGATGCAGTTGGTTAAAGGGTAACTCCAGCTCCGCCGGGTCAGGATGAACCCGTCCCCGCCGCGGGGAGGAGGAGGAGGAGGAGGAGGAGGAGGAGTCCGAGCCCTCCTGGCATTGGGACAGCACCAAAAAGCTGCATTTTTGTGGCTGCCCCGCTCACTTTACTCTCTCCTCCCTGGGGCAGTGCCCACCCTGCGGGTGCCAGAGGGGCTGACCCGGCTCCACGGCACACAACGAGCTCTCATCACCCTCCTCTTCCTCCTCCTCCGTTTCCTCACCTCAGGGTTTGATTGGCTTTCTATTTTTGCTGGGCTCTCTATTTCTATTGGGGTTCTCCTGGCTCTGATGGGGTTCCCTTCTCCCAGAGCTCCTTGGACCCCGGCGTGCCCGAGCTCCCCTTGGCATCGTCTGTGCCACATCTAGGGAAGGTTTCTGCCCAGCCCAGCGGGCTCCAGCTGGGGGCCGACCCCGGGGAGGGGTCGGGAGGGTCCAGCTGCCCCGGATTTTGGACGAGCTCCTTCTCCCCTGACCTCGGGGAAGGCTCTGCCTCGCACGAGGCCAAACGCGCTGGCCCCGGGCCAGGGAATCACTTTGTGCTCGGGTTTTGGAAGCACCAGGAAGCCCCGCTGGAAGCCCGGGGCTAAGAGCCGGCCAAATGCTCGCCCTCGCCTTGAGGGGCTCATCAGCGCCGGATCCCGCCCGTCCTGCTCCCGAGGCGGAATTTGGAATGGCAAAATGACCTTCCATGGGTGCACCCCGCCTCCCGCCTCTCTCAAGATCCTCCTCCCGGTGCTTGGACACCGTTTTCCCATTAAAAGGTGCCCTCGAACATCCCCGCTGCTCTTTGGGGAGCTTCCCTGGCCCATCCCACCGCGGGAATGCCGGTTATTAGCGAGAGCGTGTCCCGGCCCCAGCAGCCTCCCAGGTGACTCATGTCCACTCTGTCAGAATCCCTTTTTTATTATTATTATTATTATTATTATTTTCAGCAAATTTTTAACTGAGGAATGTTCGCCCAGAGTATCAGTTTAATAAAAAGACCACTTCGTGTTCCTGCCGAGTGTGTAATCCTGGGATTAAAGATGCTGAAAGTGCCTTGAGATCGTTAACTAATTAAGACTTCCAGGCTGGCAGGTCGCTGTCTCTAATCCTGCCCGGTGGAGCGGGGATGCCGGGCAGGGGCAGCGGGGCCGAGTGGAGAGAGAGGCTCCCGTGCTCTTCTCTTCAGTGCTGAAAATAAACCCGGCAGGTCAGGCACTTCCTCAGAGACCTCCGGCAATAAGAGTGGAGGATTTGGGGGTTGTAAGTGCCCAGATGAATCGAGCCTTTCTGCCTCCACGGGCACTGATGGGAGCTGGGGATGTGCTGAGGGTCAGGGCTTCACTCCCTGGGCCCCACCCGCGGATTGGTGCCCTCAGCCCTCGGTGGTTTTTGCTCCCAGGCACATCCCAAGGGTTTGTTCTGCCCTGTACCCCACCAAAATAACAGAACAGAAACCAAAACTGCCCCTGAGTGACACCAGGGCTGGGGCTTTGCATGTCCTCTGTGGTGCTGCAGCCGCTCTGGTTTTTCCCCTTTCCTTTTTCCCTGCCCTCCCAAGGCTCTGCCAGAATCTGGGAATGTCCCAGGCTACTTCCCTGCTGTCCCGACCCAAGGAAAAGGTGTTTGGACAGCCCCAAACCCCCTGTGCTGCTGCCCACGGGCGTTTGCAGAGCCCGGGCAGCCCTGTCTGGTCACACAGCTCGTGGGTTTGGGGTTTTCCAACCTCCCAGGTCTTTGGTAATGGTTTTGAAGCTTCTGCTGCCAGCAGGCAAATTGCTTTTCTCTCTTTCTGTGAAACGTGAGGCTGTTCTCCCGGCCCGGGGAGCCGTGAGGAGCACAGAGGTGTCAGAGCCCGGTGCCAGCCCACGCCCCCTCGCCAAGGACACGGCAGCTCCGGGGTCCCCGAGGTCCCCATCCATCAGCACCGAGGCCAAATTCCTCTCTCTGCCGAGCGCAAGGAATTCTCCCCTCCTCCAGAGAGCGGCTGGGCTGAGCGAAGGAGGCTGGAGCTGCGGGTGGGATGGATCTGCTCGGGTTTTAGCCCTCTGCAGAGCAGCGCGTCCATCCCCAGCGATTTTTGTGTTGTTTGGATGCTGGGGACACCGAGAGTCCCTTGGGGGCGGCGGGGGCAGCGCAGGCTGCGCTTTGCCTTTGCCGCACCTCGCTGCTCCAGGCTGTCCCTGCCCTCCTGTCCCAGGGACAGAGCTGTCCCCCCGAGGATTGTCCCTCGGGGGAGCGCTGCAGGCCATTCTCCATCCTCCCGCACGCCCTGCGGATGGGGACGCGCTTCCCTCTCGCTCTCCCGGGCACGAGCAGAGTTTCTCCTGCTGCTCCGGCTTCCCGGGGCTGGGCAAAGCGGGCGAGCGGGTACAGCCTGTCTTGCTGGAGCTCCCAGTTCCCTCGGGAGCCTCGCACGGAGCTCCCAGCACAGGGAGCCCCTCGGGCGATGCTCGCCCCTCTGATCGCCCCGCCGGGCTCTGCTTTGCTGTTCTCCCTAACTCTGAAAAGCAACGTCCCGCCCACCCCAAAATCAGCCCCAGCACCCAAGGCCGAGCCTGAGGGATTTTGCTCAACGCTGGGAAAACAGGGGTGGGCAGGGAGGAGGCACGGAGCCTTGATCTGATGGGCAGAGGCTGCAGCTCTGATCAGATAATAATTAATAACTGGGTTTGGGGGGGCCCTGCCACCTCCATGCACCGCACCTGCACCCTCTGTGTCCCCGTGGGAAGAGTTCCCAGCCAGAGAAGGAGCCAGTGAATGGAGCTGAGCTCCTGCTGGTTTTGCTGGATTAAAGGTGCAATAACAGAGCTCTGTGTGCAGGGGGAGAGCTGGGCAGGACAGGGTCCCCTCTGGCACGGGTCACCGAGCAAAGGGCTCGGAGTGACTGCCACAAACCTGCCCTGGTCTTTCACTGCTGTACCAGCCCTGTGTGCCTGAGGCAGCAGCACAGAAAACACCCAGGGAAGCGGTGGGAACCGAGGGAAGGGGGGTTTGGCTCCTGAAAAATATTTATGGGTGGGAAACAGGTGGGAAAGAGGAGGTGCAGCTTTGGATTTGTCACTCCGGGCCAGGTGATGGTGGCACAACCACTCTGCACACTCAGCCCCGCTGCCACCCCGCTGCTCCTGACCCTGCTCCCACTTTTTGTCCCCCCCAGGCTGGTGGATGATCGGTGCGTGGTGGAGCCGGCGGCCGGAGACCTGGACAACCCCCCCAAGAAATTCCGAGGTGAGGCTGGGGCAGCTCCATCACTCTGTGAGAGGCATTGGGGGCTGAGCATCCACAGCAGGGATGGGATGGGATGGGATGGGATGGGATGGGATGGGATGGGATGGGATGGGATGGGATGGGATGGGATGGGATGGGGACACAGCTCTGCCCTGTGCTGCACCCACCTGGGAGGTGCTGGCGTGGTCCTGACTGCCCCATGTGCTCCACACTCAGGGAAGGGCCCTATCCCAGCAGGATTTGAGTGCCTGGATCACACAGCCAGGGAGCAGAGAGCTGAGAAATCTCCCCAAACCAACTGGGGTGTTGGATTTGGGGTTGGTTTAGGGCAGCTGCTCCTTTCATCACCCCTGTTGTCATTTTATGTCTTCTTTTAAATAAGACTTTTTAAATACCGGTTCTCCACTCTGCCTTGTGCCTCCATCTTTTTCTAAGGGTGGTTTTAACAACCCTGACCACCCTCCTTTCCCCCCACACCCTAAATGTCTCAAGACATCAATTCTTCCACTCTCTCAGAATCCCACCAAGCAGTGACCTGGCTCTCCATGGGAATAATTGCCATTAATTTATTCACGACTCTAATTAACAACCCATCCAGCATCTCCAGCATCCCCCAGCAGCTCCATCCCCAGATTCCAGCCGGGGCTGGATGCTCAGCAGCCACCCCATCCCCTTGCCTGGCCGTTCACTTGGGTGGAATCTCTTTTCCAGGCGCAGGTTTTTGGGCTCAGCCCTGCTCGCTGCACTCCCTATCAGGATATCCAGCTGTTTGTTTTAATGGCCGGAAAGGTAGAGCTCTCCCTGCTCGATAGCCATCGCCTGCAGAGAGGTGGAAACAACGGGCTGGGGCTGCTCCCTGGCCCAGAGGCTGCAGGGGATTTTCATGTCGCCGTCCCCACATCCTGTGGCCGGACCCTGCCCTATCCTGAACCGCACACGGGTCGTGCCGGGGCTTCCCGCTGGGAAAACAGGGCCAGGAGGGCAGCTCTGAAGGGTTCTTTGGAAATGCCATAACCCACCTGGGAGCTGCTCCTGCCCGGCCTCAGAGAGACGCTCGACACCTCTCAGTTTTTTGCTTTTTGTTTCTTGCGGTTTCTCCCCCCGCCGAGGTTCTCCCAGCCCAGTTCAGGCACGTCGGGAAAAGCTTCCACCCTCCCAGGCAAGGGGACAGCAGGACCCTCAGCTGTGCCACTGCTGTCCCTAGTTCCCCGAAGGAGTCACCTGGAGCTTTTGCCCCCCAGGCCTCTCTGGGTAGAAGATTTTCCCCCTCAGGCCTCTCTGGGTAGAAATTTTTGCCCCCCAGATCTCCCTGGGTGGAAGTTTTGCCCCCAGGCCTGTCTAGGTGGAAGTTTTGCCCCCCCAGGTCTCTCTAGGTGGAAGTTTTGCCCCCCAGGTCTCTCTGGGTAGGAGGTTTTGCCCTCCAGGCCTCTCTAGGTGGAAGTTTTGCCCCCAGGCCTGTCTAGGTGGAAGTTTTGCCCCCCCAGGTCTCTCTAGGTGGAAGTTTTGCCCCCAGGCCTGTCTAGGTGGAAGTTTTGCCCCCCCAGGTCTCTCTAGGTGGAAGTTTTNGTTTTGCCCCCCCCCAGGTCTCTCTGGGTAGAAGATTTTGTCCCCCAGGCCTCTCTGCGTGGGAGTTTTGCCCCCCACAGGTCTCTCTAGGTGGAAGTTTTGCCCCTCCAGGTCTCTCTAGGTGGAAGTTTTGCCCCCAGGGCCACTCTGGGTAGGAGGTTTTGCCCCCAAAGCCACTCTGGGTCCTGCAGATCAGCCCCACAGCACCCTCCGAGCTGCTCACTCTGGGCACTGCTGGTGCAGGAGCTTCCTTCTCCTCCCCTCTTTTCCACCCCACTCCATTTTCAGAAATCTGGAGGTGCTTTGGCCCAGCTACCAAAACCTCCTGCTCCCAACACGAGCTGTGCTGGAGATTTTCTACACACAACCCCCGCCGTGCCTCAGTTTCCCTCCTTACAAAGCCAGGCTCAGCGCTGAGCCACGCTCAGAGCCAGGCCTTGGCTTCGCAGCCATTTCAGAGTCACTGGGCCGTGTTTTTTCACCTCCCCTCGGTTTCTCCTTCCCACCAGCTCCTTTCACAGCAGTTCCCACTAATTATCCATTCACAGAGCCCCGGGCAGGTGCTCAGGGGGGGGCTCACGGCCCTGTGGGCTGCTCTGGCTGCTTGGCACGGGATGTGCCACTGGCAAACTGGGCTGGGAAAGGAGATGTGAAAGCTGGCTGTGCCCCAGCCGGTGAGAGCCGCGCTCGGCGCTGCCCCAGCGGCACTCCCAGGTAAATAAATACCCACTCGGGCCCGCCGCCAGCCAGGGAAGGGACTTTGTTTTTTGTTTTTTTGGTTTTTTTTTTAATTTTCTTTTTTGTGTCTGGACTTTCTGGGCTGCTATTTCAGGCATAATTAGGGCGATTCAGGCTGCAGAGCCCTTCCTGCCCTCGCCCCGTGCTGCTTCCAGCTCGGGAAGGGGGTTGGGAGATGTGAGGGCCTCGTTGTGTCCGGACATCTGCTCTCCTGCTTCAGTTCCCCAAGCCTGGCCCTGGATGTCTGCACTTCCCGCCCACCATCCTGGGGGAAAACAGGCAAATCGGGGCAATCTGCAGTGCAGGCAGAGTTTGGAGGAGCTGGGATGCATCTTGTGCATCCTTCAGGATCTTGAAATAGAGCTGCTGACACGGAGATTTCGGGAGCGGGAGCTCGCAGCATCCAGTGCTGGTGATCCAGGTCAGGGAGGGATGGGTGTGTGTGTCCCGATGGCACGGCCACCACAGGCTCCTTCCACAGCTTCTGCAGGCTTGGGGTGTCCTGTGGGTGACAAGGGACGTGGAGGTGGCTGATGGTGTCCCAGCCTCCCTCCCGGATCCCTCTTGCTGGGATCCTCTCCTCCTTTGGTGCAGCTGGGCTCCATCAGAGCTCCTTCTCCCCCCTGAAGCTTCCCTTCCCGAGCAGCACAGCCATTTCCGATGGGAACACTACTGATCACGAGTCCAAGAAGTGCAGTAATTCCTGGACTCATTATTTATCCTGATTTAAAGCCCATCCAGCAGCCAGCACACGCTGACGTGACCTCCACCAGTCCCTCGCTGATGGGGGAACTGTCGTCCATTCCAGGAGTGTCCCTGCCCCTCGGTGACATTGGCCCTGCTGGGGACACCCTGCTGGCTGCTGCAGCCTTATCAGGCTCTGCTCTGCTCTGTTCCCAGATTGCCTCTTCAAAGTGTGTCCCATGAACCGCTACTCTGCCCAGAAGCAGTACTGGAAGGCCAAGCAAACCAAGCAGGACAAGGACAAGATCGCCGACGTGGTGCTGCTGCAGAAGCTCCAGGTGAGCAGGAGCAACAGACCCAGAGCTGGCAGTTCCCACAAGCTGGCTGGGCAATGCCATCCAGATCTCTGCTGATGCTGATTTGGGATGAGAAGGGATTTCCAGCTGTGTTTCCTTGTCCCCTGCCCAGCGATTGCTGTGTCACCCTCCTGATGCTTCTTGTGCAGAGGTGCTGTGGCAGAGGAGCTCTGTGAGCACAGCCCTGCACCCTGGGGCACCCTGGGGCATCCCAGGATACCCTTCAACACCTCAGGACACCCCAGGGCACTCCAGGACACCTCTCAGCACCCCAGAACAATCCTCAACACCCCAGAGCACTTTTCAACATTTCAGGACACCCAGAGCACCTTTCAGCACCTCAGGACACCCCTCAGCACCCTGAGACACCCATGCAGGAGGGAGCCCTGCTTCCAGGACGTGCTCCAAAGGGCTGGGGAAGGGAAAGGCTCCCGTTGGCTTCCCCCAGCTTTGGCCAGGGCCCACATCAAACATTGCACAACGGCCTCAGGCAGCTGGCGAGGCCCCGCCGATGATTCATAAAACCGAGGCTGGGGAGAGATTTCACTAAATCATCTCATCGGGCCTCCAGCCCAGCCCCAGCCCCGCCATCCCCAGCTCTGCCTCGGGCAGGGGGGGGCTCAGCAATGCCAGGACAGGGTGTCCTGCCCTGGAGGTGCCAGGACAGGGTCAGTGCCTGCTCCGTGCCCAGCCCTGCGTGGTCATTCCCACACAGAACCCCCATTTTCCTGCTTCCCTTAGCCGGGCTTGTAACGTCACAGCTGTCCTGGCCACGAGTGGCCCCAGAGGCTCATTTCTGAGCCTGATTGATTGCACCTTGGTTAGAGCCTGTCTTAAAGAGATTCTGCCATTTCCTGGCTCCTTTCTGCTGCTCCTGGTGTTTCCCTTCGTGGCCGGAGCTCGGCCCAGCCCTGCTGAGCTCTGCAGGCACTGGGCTGCAGCCTGCCCCTCGTCAGAGAGGCTGAGAAACAGGCTGAGAACATCCCCCAGATGATTTCCTGAGGCAGGAGCAGCCAGGTCTGGAGTGGAGAAGCCCTACCTGCCATGCCCATCGTTGCCTTTCTGAGCTCGTGCCCCTCACGGCTGTGTTTCAGTGGGTTTAAACTCTGTTTGCTTTGCCCAAAGCAGCTCAGACAGGCTGGAGGGGCTTTCCAGCTCCTCTGCTGATGTCCCCCAGTCCCCCCCCATCCCCTGCGGGCATCCCTGACACCCCATCCCCGGGCTTGGGGACAGACCCTTCCCACCTAAGTGACAGTGTGGGAATATCAGCCCTGGGAACTCAGGTGCTTGGGGCAGCCAGCTGCCCCTGCCAGCCCCCCTGGCTGGTGCTGAGGGAGGTGCTCAGCTCTGGAGGAGATTTAGGATATCCCGAGGTGCTGTGGGTTTAAACTGAGCCGTGTTGCTCCTTGGGGTTGTTGGTAAACTCCCAGAGCAGCATTAGTGCGGGATTTCTTGGAGCAGATTTGTTCTCCTGATGGCAGCAGCCACCACTGCAGGGTGCTGAGGGTGACCCCAAGTGGCACCCAGAGCTCCGTGGGCATGGAGGAGCCACCCTGGGTGGCACCCAGAGCTCTGTGGGGACAGGTACCAGGCACATTCAGAGCTCTCACCTCCTTGGGCACTCAGGACCTGCAGCCCCATCCTCCCTCGCCGTGCCAAGCCGTGATTCCAGATATTTCCCAATTCCTCTGCCCTCAGGTGAAAGGGGTGAGAAGAGGATGGGAAAGGGTGGAGGCTCTCCCAGCTCCATCCCTCGCTGTTTCCCATCTTCCCATCTCAGTTTTGGGGGAGCCCTGGGCTGGATCTGCCCTGGCCGTGCCCAGCCTGGCGCCGGGGCTGTCGGCGCTCCCTCGCCATTCCCAGATTTGCTGTGGGAGCGAGTTCCTGCCTCGCTCCACATGTGTCAGCATCCCGTCACTGCTCCGACTGCCAGAGCCAGCCAGTGGAAAATCTCTGTGGTTTTGGAGAGGGGCTGCTGAGCCTTCACTGCTGGGGACACATCCTGCAGCAGCAGGTCCAGGCCTGCTCCATCTCTGGGCACGGCACCGCTGGCACTCCACCTTTGGCTGCTTGGCTTCGGTGCTGCCAAGAGCCCCCAGTCCCCACATCCCCATTTTTGGGTGTTTTACCCCCATCCCCAGCCTGAGCCCAGCATCCTTGTTTGGTGTTACTCCAAGACCTGCGGTCCTGGAGGATTTTGTGGCCATTTGTCCCTGTCCTAGTTTTAAAAGTCCTTCATTTAAAGCCCTCAAGGACTTCCTAGGACTGGTCAAGGCCACACCTTGGCCCTGGGCTGAGCTCTTGGGGGCTCCTGCTGTGGCCCTGGGGGACAGGGGGATGCTGACCCTGACCCCAGCCAGTCCCATCCTTCCCAAAGCCGAGGCTGTGAGTGACCCTGCTGGGATTTGCTCCTGGGAGGGAGGGGGGTGCTGTTCCACCCTCAGCTCTTCTCCTTTCGGAGCAGCACGCGGCCCAGATGGAGCAGAAGCAGAACGAGACGGAGAACAAGAAGGTGCACGGGGACGTGGTGAAGTACGGGAGCGTCATCCAGGTACGGGGGCAGCAGGGATCCAGCACAGATCCAACATGGATCCAACATGGATCCATCATGGATCCAGCAGGGATCCAGCAGGGATCCAGCACAGATCCAACATGGATCCAGCACAGATCCAGCATGGATCCAGCACGGATCCATCATGGATCCAACATGGATCCAGCATGGATCCAGCACGGGTCCAGCAGGGATCCAACATAGATCCAGCACAGATCCAACCCAGATCCAGCACAGATCCAGCATGGATCCACCACAGATCCATCATGGATCCAACACTGATCCAGCAGGGATCCAGCACGGGTCCAGCAGGGATCCAGCAGGCATCCAACATGGATACAGCACAGATCCAACCCAGATCCAGCACAGATCCAACATGGATCCAGTACAGATCCAGCATGGATCCAACACGGATCCAGCATGGGTCCAGCAGGGATCCAGCATGAAACCATTATGGATTCAGCAGGGATCCAGCACGGATCCACCACGGATCCAACATGGATCCAGCACGGATCCAGCACGGATCCAGCAGGTCTGGGAAGGGGCTGGTGGTGCCTTGGGGGCTGCCCTTCTCATCTCTCCCACCCTGGCTCCTCCAGCTGCTGCACATGAAGAGCAACAAGTACCTGACGGTGAACAAGCGGCTGCCGGCGCTGCTGGAGAAGAACGCCATGCGGGTGACCCTGGATGCCACTGGCAACGAGGGCTCCTGGCTCTTCATCCAGCCCTTCTGGAAGCTCAGGAGCAACGGGGATAACGTGAGCCTGGGTCCAAGCAGTCCCTGAAGGGGTGTGCAACGAGCTCCGTGCCTGGGCTCAGCTCCACACCGGGCACCCGGTCTCATCCTCGCTGCCTTTTCCCGTTTTGCTCCCCAGGTAGTCGTGGGAGACAAAGTCATCCTGAACCCCGTGAACGCCGGGCAGCCGCTGCACGCCAGCAACTACGAGCTGGCTGACAATGCTGGCTGCAAGGAGGTACAGGAGGGGCTGGTTTTCTCCTTCTTTTTCCTTTTTTTCCTTTGTCCTGGGGTCGTGACCGCGCTCTCTTGCTCTGCAGGTGAACTCGGTCAATTGTAACACCAGCTGGAAAATCAACCTGTTCATGCAGTTCTGTGACCACATGGAGGAAGTGCTGAAGGGGGTAAGGAAGGAGGTTTGGCTGCACGGGACCCGCCAGGCTCTGGGGGACAGGACGTGTGAGCAGCCACCTGGCTCTGTGACAAGGGCACAAAAGAGCTCCTGCCTCGAGGGCCGTAATTCCTGGTTGAATTCATCACCTGGAGAACAGCACAGCGAGGCGGAGTGGGATATTTTAGGATCTGCTGGCAGCAGGGAGCTGAGGGCACAAATTACCGACCTCAGGATGTTAAATTGACTTTTGGGGACAACCCCACGCAGTGCCAGCAGTGGCTTCTTGTGCGGGGACAATTCCAGCTGCTTGGCCCTGCAGCAGGGTGGCTGTTGCCTGGGAAAGGAACTTTCCCTGCTGAGCTATTGTTCAGGGCTGAGGTCCTCCAGGAAGCAGCTGGATGGATGTGGATTGTTAGGATCTTACAGCCCTTCATCCCCAGGCACTGTGCTTATCCCAGCCTCCCACATCCTCCTTCCCGGGGTGTTAATGCCTCAAACACGTCCAGGAGTGGAGCCTCTGCCTGCTCCAGGGGTGGAAAGTGAGGGATTCACATCCATTTGTCCCCTAGGGGTGGAAGCAGAAGGTCACTGCATGGATAATGGGAGTGATGGCAATGCAGGGTGCCTGTGCCCTGTCCCCTGGGCTCAGAGGAGCATTTGAGCTGCCTGGATTTAGCAGAGCTCCAGAAGGTTAGATGGGAAGAGGTGACAGTGCCCTGTGGTCCCCAGGGTCCCACAGTCCTGCCATGCAGTTGGGAGCTGTGTCCAGGAGGAATCCCATCTGCTTTGGAGCATGAGGGGTCACAAGAGGAGTTGCATTGGAGAAATTCCTCCACTGACTGAGTGGTTAAACATGGGAACAGGCTCCCCAGGACAATCACCTTCCCTGGAAGTGCTCCAAAACGAGCAGACAGACACTTCAGGATACAGTTTAGTGGACATGGTGGTGAAAGATTGGACTTAATGATCTTGGAGGTCTTTTCCAACCTGAAAGACTCCAGGATTCTTTGACCCTGACCCTGACCCCTGTGTCCTGGTGCAGGGGGACGTGGTGAGGCTGTTCCACGCCGAGCAGGAGAAGTTCCTCACCTGTGATGAGTACAAGGGCAAGCTGCACGTCTTCCTCCGCACCACCCTGCGCCAGTCGGCCACCTCAGCCACCAGCTCCAACGCCCTGTGGGAGGTGGAGGTGAGCAGGGAGGCTATGGAGGGGGTGTTTGGAGCTGTCTCAGTCCCTCCTGTGTTGTGGCTGAGCTGTCCCCTGCCTCTCCCAGGTGGTTCACCATGATCCGTGCCGAGGGGGAGCCGGGCACTGGAATGGCTTGTACCGCTTCAAGCACCTCGCCACGGGCAACTACCTGGCAGCGGAGGTAAGGGGGTGGCAGAGGGGTGCAGGAACATGGCCTGGGGCTGTGGCACCCCTTGCAAAGGCAGTGCCCACCTCGGGCAGGGAGTGATGCCCAGCATTTCCTCTGATCCTCTCCGGTTTGCTCTGGGAGCCCCTGTGACTCCTCCTTGCTGGCAGGAGATGTTAACACCTGACCACCATCATCATTTACCTGGTTTAGAGCCAAACTTTCCCCCTGAAATCCCCCAGTGGAGGGGTTCACTTGCTCAGTTGGCTGGGTTTGGCACCTTTTCTGGCCCAGGGGGACAGGAGGGGGTGGCTGGGGCGTTTCTGTGCTCACCCCATGCCAAAGGACCAACTGGCACAGCCCAGTGCGTTGGAAGTGGGACGTGACTCATCCTGCTGTCCTCGCCTGGCAGAGGGTGGGGGCAAAATCTGGGTCTGGAAGCACCATCTGCCAGGTTTTTCTGCTCCCTTTTAAGGCCAGCTCAGGGCCTCCTGAAAGAGGTACAGCTGCACTTGGTAGTGGAGTGTGTCTGGCACTGCCAGGACTGAGGGCTGTGCTCTGCTGCCAGGGCAGCAGGGACATCCTGGGGGTGCCCCCCAGCTGGAGAAGACACCCAAGGGCAGCCCCCAAGGCCCTTCCATTACTGCGGGATGGAAAACAGCAAACACTGGGGCTCTGAAATGGGTGATTTAAACCCAAAGAACACTTTTGAAGACAAAGTTAACACTTGACAAAAGAAGATCTCACACTGAGCCCATCCTGGGCTGGTGCTGCTCACTGTGAGCTCAGCCTGGAGCCTCCAGGGGGTTCTTGCTGCCTCACAGAGGCCAAGTCTGCTCCCCTGGGCTCCCCCAGCCTCCTCCCAGGGCTGGGACACCGTGCACTGGGCACAGGCCACATCCTCCAGCCCCACCTGGGCAGGTTTCCTCTCCGTGCTGTGTTCAGGGAAGGCAGGAATAGGGATCACACACCATCCCCAGGGGTTTGGAGGGACCGAGCGGGAGGACTGACAGCTGCTTTTCATCTCCCTCTTTAACTTTTCAGGAAAACCCAAGTTATAAAGGAGACGTGGCTGAGCCCAAAGCAGCGCCCACGGTGAGCAGAACCGCTGCTGCCGCTGCCCCAACCACGCCAGCTCTCAGCCAGGGCCTGAAAGCAGGGAAATGCCCCAAAACAGAGCCCTCTGAAGGGACTATAGCCGAGTTTGTCTCACTGTGCCAGTCCAGCATCCCCTGCCCTGCACTTAGAGCAGTGTCCCTGTGTCCCGCCTGTGAGAAGACCCTGCCAAAACCTCTCAGAGGGGTCCCAGTGCATGTTGGCTCCCCAGGCCACGGGGAAATGCTTGGTAGATGAGAGAGCTGGATGTTCAGGGGGGTTTTTCTGTGCTGTTGGTGAGGTTTGGATCGGGGGGTGCCTCATAGCTCAGGTGCCTCCACGCCGCTTGTGCTCTGCTCGTGCGAGGCTCAGCCCCAGCAAAGCTTCTGCTGCATCCCCCCGATGCCGTGGGGGCAGGGGACCCCCGAGCCGGGCTCAGAGACCCCCTCCCCACCATGCAGGGGGGCAGCAGCCGTGCCAGCCGCAGGAACACCGGGGAGAAGATCAAGTACCGGCTGGTGGCCGTGCCCCATGGCAACGACATCGCCTCCCTCTTCGAGCTGGACCCCACCACGCTGCAGAAGACGGATTCCTTCGTCCCACGGTACGGCAGCGGGGTCGGGGCAAGGGGAGGGGGATGAGTGCTGGGGAAGGGCACTGCTGGTGTGTCCCCGTGGGGGTCACTCGCCAGGACACTCTGTGGGGGTCACTCAGCAGGACATTGTGCTGTTGGCAGGAACTCCTACGTGAGGCTGCGACACCTCTGCACCAACACGTGGATCCAGAGCACCAACGTGCCCATTGACATCGATGAGGAGAGGCCCATCCGCCTCATGGTACGGCCCCACTCCCTCCTTTCTCCCTGGGGTTATTCCCTGTTCCCTGAGAGCTCTTAGGGTGCTCCTTCCCTCTCAGCACCCAGGGACTGAAACACCCTGAATGATCCAAAAGGGTGCGTGGACACCAGCCTGGAGCCCACCCCAGTCAGCCAGAGCCCACCCCAGCCCCTCTGTTGGGGACAAACTGGGTGACTGATGTCAGCAGGGGTGGTGGCAGATGGTGGGGACATGCCTGGCATGGCCCTGTCTGTGTGATGCTGCTTCTCTGTTGCTTCCCAGCTGGGCACGTGCCCCACCAAAGAGGACAAAGAAGCTTTTGCCATCGTCTCCGTGCCCGTGTCCGAGATCCGTGACCTGGACTTTGCCAACGACGCCAGCTCCATGCTGGCCAACGTGGTGGAGAAGATGAACGAGGGTTTCCTCAGCCAGAACGACCGGAGGTAAAAGGCCCCTGGGAGATGGGGCCGTGCTGGGCTCCTCCAAGGGCTCCCCAGCAGGATGGGGCCCCTGCCTGGTGCTGGTGCCAGCACTGCCCTTGCTTCCCTGCCCACAACCCCAGTCCATGCCTGCTTCTCCCAAAAGCCTGACAAGGAAACCAGATAACGGCACAGCCCTGCTCTGGCCCCTCCTAGAAAAATATCCCAGAAAAATATCCTAGAAAAATATCTGAGGGGCTGGGAGATGGCCCCACGATAGGAGTAGCTGCCTTAGTCACTGTATTATTTTTAGGTGGGTGGGTTCTTGGTGCTTCCTGAGCAAACACAGATCCCTGTGGGACAGAGAAAGCAGCTTCCACCCTGCCAGCCTGGCCCACGGGGTGACCACGGGGGCAGAGGCATTAAATGTAGAATCCCTGGTGCAAGCCATAAGGAAAGCCCCCCCAGACATTCACCCTGGCACGTATAGGATCCATAGGGGCTGCAGATCCAGCCACTGATCTCCATCAGGGAGTGCAGGATCAGCCAGCAGCTCCCCTGGCAGATTTCTGAGGCTCTTTGGTCCCCAAAAACCACCAGCATCACTGCAGGGACCTGAGTCTGGGCAGGTGAGCAGCCCTCAGCCCACTCACCCCATGTCCCTTCGCAGGTTCGTGATCCAGCTGCTGGAGGACTTGGTGTTTTTTGTCAGTGATGTCCCCAACAATGGCCAGAACGTGCTGGACATCGTGGTGACCAAGCCCAACCGAGAGCGGCAGAAGCTGATGCGGGAGCAGAACATCCTGAAGCAGGTGGGTGGCCCTGGGGCCCTGCATCCCAGCAAGGCTGGGACATGTCCTGTGGAGATGTCCTGTCCTGCTCAGGGCCACTCTGGGGGCCAGAGGGATGGAAAACACCACGGAGGAGGGTCTGGCCTCCAGCTCATGCCATGATGTCCAGCCATGCACAGGGGGGTGGTGTGGAGCAGGACACAGCCCTGATCTCTGCTTTTGGGCAGATCTTTGGGATCCTGAAGGCCCCTTTCAAGGACAAGGGCGGGGAAGGGCCCCTGGTGAGGCTGGAAGAGCTGTCGGACCAGAAGAACGCTCCCTACCAATACATGTTCCGCCTGTGCTACCGCGTGCTCCGGCATTCCCAGGAGGATTACCGCAAGAACCAGGTGCCAGGGGGTGACTCCCCATCCCCGTGGAGCCTCGGTGGGCAGGGGGACACGGCTCACGGCCCCTCTGTGCCCGCTGCAGGAGCACATTGCCAAGCAGTTCGGAATGATGCAGTCCCAGATCGGCTACGACATCCTGGCCGAGGACACCATCACGGCCCTGCTGCACAACAACCGCAAGCTGCTGGAGAAGCACATCACCAAGACCGAGGTGGAGACCTTCGTCAGCCTGGTGCGCAAGAACCGCGAGCCACGGTGCGTGCGGGGCTCTGCGGGGCGTGAGGGCAAGGGGAGCCACGGGGAGCCCCACTCTCATGGCAGAGCTGCCTCTCCCCGGCAGGTTTTTGGATTATCTCTCGGATCTCTGCGTGTCCAACCACATTGCCATCCCCGTCACCCAGGAGCTGATCTGCAAGTGCGTGCTGGACTCCAAGAACAGCGACATCCTCATCAAAACAGAGTGAGTGGCCGAGGGAGAGGTTTTCCACATCAGGGATGTGTTGTGGGTTGGTTGTCAGGCACCCACCAAAGCCTCCCCCTCTGCAGTTGGACAGAGGAGAGAAAATTTATCAGAGGGTTCATTGGTTGGGATAAGAACCAGGAGAAATCACTCATCAAATACAATCACAGGCAAAACAGGCTCTCGTTAGGGATATGAATTAAGTTTACTCTGAACTAAATCAGAGTAGGACAATGAGAAGTTAAATAAAACCCTTACACCTTCTCCCCACCCTACAAGAAACCCACTACAGGACTGGCCTGGTCCCACTGAAGCTCCATCACCTCTTGAGGTGCAGCCCCTCCATCCATGGTAGCATCTCCAGATTTCCCCTTTCCTGTCCCAGGCTGAGGCCAGTGAAGGAGATGGCCCAGACCCACGAGTACCTGAGCATCGAGTACTCGGAGGAGGAGGTCTGGCTCACCTGGACGGACAAGAACAACGACCACCACGAGAAGAGCATCCGGCAGCTGGCGCAGGAGGCCCGGGCTGGCAATGCCCATGACGAGAACGTCCTCAGCTACTACAGGTGATGCTCCTGTGGCACCTCCTGTCCAGGTGAGGCTGTGAGGGTTGCACAGCCTCACTCCCTCTCCCCTTCACCCCTGGGCAGGTACCAGCTGAAGCTCTTTGCCCGCATGTGCCTGGACCGCCAGTACCTGGCCATCAAGGAGATCTCCCAGCAGCTGGGGGTGGACCTGATCTTCCTGTGCATGGCAGATGAGATGCTGCCCTTCGACCTGCGTGCCTCCTTCTGCCACCTCATGCTGCATGTGCACGTGGACAGGGACCCCCAGGAGCTGGTGATGCCCGTGAAGTTTGCACGGCTCTGGACGGAGATCCCCACAGCCATCACCATCAAAGAGTGAGACACACCAGGGCTCAGGATAGCTCTGAGGGACAGGACAGGACAGGGGGTGGCAGATGCCATGTCAGGGGAGTGTTTGTGGAGTGACCTGGGTGGGTTTGAGCCCTCAGAGGGAAGTGGGCTCCATCTATCACAGCATCACTGCTGGTCACAGTGGCCCAAGGTGCTGCCTGGACAGCGCTCCTGCCAGCTGGGTGTGAGGATGCTCCTGTCCCCAGCTGACCCTGATGTGTCCCCTTGTAGCTACGACTCCAACCTCAACGTCTCACGTGATGACAAGAAGAACAAGTTTGCCAGCACCATGGAGTTTGTGGAGGACTATCTCAACAACGTGGTGAGCGAGGCCGTGCCCTTCGCCAACGAGGAGAAGAACAAGCTCACCTTCGAGGTGCGGCACCTTGCAGGGTGTGACACGGTCTGGCTGCCACTGCCCCTGCACTGTCCCTGTCCCCCACCACGGATTCTCCTGCTCAGCCCTGAGCAGAGCGAGGTCTGCAGCTGCCTTGTCCTTCCCCAGGTCGTCAGCCTTGCCCACAACCTCATCTACTTCGGCTTCTACAGCTTCAGCGAGCTGCTGCGCCTGACACGGACCCTGCTGGGCATCATCGACTGCGTCCAGAACCCTCAGCTGATGATGCAGGCGGTCTACAATGACGAGGTGACAGGTGAGTCCCTGTTCATGGCCAGGGAGGTGTTTTCCATGGTCTGCCCAGTGCTTTCCAGTTTTGGTGGCAAGAAAACCAGACGGTAGCTTGCTGATGTGGCTGGGTGTGCAGTAGGATGTGGGGCGGTGAGCCCTTGCCTGTGCCAAAAGAAATATTTGGTGCCTTCTGCTCATTCTCTGATTAAGTCTAGAGCATTTTCCAGTCTAGGTTGGTCCTTCCTTGGTCCTCTCCACCCACACTAACTGTGGCTGCCTCCGCAGGGAAGAACGTGCGGAGGTCGATCCAGGGTGTGGGGCAGATGATGTCCACCATGGTCCTGAGCAGGAAACAGTCCATCTTCAGCACCCCCAGCCTCAGCGCCGGCTCTGCCCCTGAGCAAGTGGACAGAGGGAGAAGCATTGAGAATGAGAACATTGTGGTGATGGAGACCAAGCTGAAGATCCTGGAGATCTTGCAGGTTGGAGCCAAAGGAGTGGTGGGACCTGTGGGATGGGGGTGTGTAATGTGATTTTCTCAAGCCGGGGCACAGTTGGCGTGAAGAGGGCACTCAGTCACTTCTGGTTTCTCCTTTCCTGTTGCTTCCAGTTCATCCTGAACGTGCGGCTGGACTACAGGATCTCCTACCTGCTCTCTGTCTTCAAGAAGGAGTTTGTGGAGGTTTACCCCATGCAGGACAGTGCGGCCGATGGGACAGCTCCAGCCTTTGACTCCACAAGTAACTCTCCCAGTTTGCTCCTGCTACACCCCCAGCTCAGCAAACCCCAGGGGCTGGGAGGACACAGGTGGCAGAGGTGACATCTCCAGCTGAAGTGACACCTCCAGCAGCTGCTGCTGGCAGGGAGCAGGGAGGGTTGGAGTCTGTGTTTTTTGTGGGAACAGGATCAGGGAGCTGGGTTGGTTCCTGTGGGTTCCTGCCAAGACACAGGGCTGGCACTGTGCACCCTTGTCACTCCCTTCCTCTCCCTGCAGCCGCAGCCATGAACCTGGACCGGATCGGGGAACACGCCGAGGCCATGTTTGGTGTGGGGTGAGTCCCTGCTCCCCATAGCTCCCCTGGCCATAGGGCCCTTCCCCTTCTGTCCACCCCACCCAGGCTGGGAGCTGCAGGTGATGAGCAGGGTGAGGCTCTAAAGGCTCTAAAGCTGTCCCCATCAGCCCCTGAGCTCTGTGTTCACACCCAGCACTGCCATCCCGCTCCAGGAAGTCCAGCAGCATGTTGGAGGTGGATGACGAGGGAGGGAGGATGTTCCTGCGGGTGCTGATCCACCTGACCATGCACGACTACCCCCCACTCATCTCCGGCTCCCTGCAGCTCCTCTTCAAGCATTTCAGCCAGAGGCAGGAGGTCCTGCACACCTTCAAACAGGTGAGGGGACCTGGAGCATCCCGCGCCTGGCTGTGGGTGGGGGACGTGGCGTGGATCCTGGCCCTTTCCTTGGGAGGGAGATCTGGGAGTGGGATTTGTGCCCCAAACTGGAAACCCCTGGGAATGTTGCTGCAGGTCCAGCTCCTGATCTCAGCCCAGGATGTGGAGAACTACAAGGTGATCAAGTCGGAG
This sequence comes from Peucedramus taeniatus, assembly GCA_013400575.1. Lineage (NCBI taxonomy): Eukaryota > Metazoa > Chordata > Aves > Passeriformes > Fringillidae > Peucedramus > Peucedramus taeniatus. Next base: position 100,761 of record WBNO01007123.1, on the reverse strand, counting down.
CTGGACAAACTCCGCACGATGGTGGAGAAATCAGAGCTCTGGGTGGACAAGAAGGGCAGCACCAAAGGGGACAGCACAGGGGAGGGGAACAAGAAGGAGAAGAAGGAGGTGAGAGCCCTGAGCAAGACACTGGGATCCAGGGTGGGAAAGGAGTGGGAGGCAGGGGGGCAGCTCACCTCAATCCACACCTGATGCCTCTCGGTGGGCTTGATGGGAAGGCTCCAGGAGGGTCCTGTGGGGTGTGGCTGGAGGGGCACGGTGTGACCCCAGTGCTGTCGTGTCCCCTGCAGCATGGTGCTGACGAGGAGGTCATTGCTCCAGGAGAGAAGAGCAGCGAGAACTACCAGATAGTGAAGGGGGTGAGTGAGACCAAACCCTGGTGCACCAGCGGGAAGGAAAGGGGTGAAATCCTGGGGGGATTTCCAAGTTCTGCTGAAAGAAGTCCAAGCCTGGCTTTCTCCTGCTAGCTCAGCACGGGGAAAAGCTGTCACATCCTCACACTGGGGGGATTGGAGGGGACTGGGTGGGTGACAGCTATGAGGGCTTTGCATGGTGCTGAGGAGGGACTGAGATTTGTGAGCAAAGCGGGATTGTGGAGGGAACACCTGGAATGCAAACCAGCCCCAGGGCTGGTGACCATCCTGAGTGGCTCCAGGCTCAGCCCCTGCCCACCGTGGTCCCTTCTGTCCCCAGATCCTGGAGAGGCTCAACAAGATGTGCGGGGTGGGGGAGCAAGTGCGCAAGAAGCAGCAGCGCCTGCTGAAGAACATGGATGCCCACAAAGTGATGCTGGACCTGCTGCAGATCCCCTATGAGAAGGTGGGTGGACAGAAACCAACTGGTCCTTAGCACCCAGGGCAAATAGGGCACACAGGGACCCTCCTGAGTGGCCTCCTGCCACTCCCATCCCTCTCAGCTCTGTGTTTCTCCTTTATCCCCTCCTCAGGGGGATGCCAAGATGATGGAGATCCTCAAGTTCACCCACCAGTTCCTGCAGAAGTTTTGTGCTGGCAACCAGGAGAACCAGGCCCTGCTGCACAAACACCTCAACCTGTTCCTGACCCCAGGGGTAAGGAGAAGACACGGAGGGGCAGCAGCACAGGGAGGGAATTCGGCACCACTCCTGGAGCTGAGAGCACGGGATGGAAGAGCCAGGAGGAGACACCAGGCAGGGCAGGAGTTGGGGACAGTTCCTGCAGCCCCCTGACCTCGCTCTGCCGCTTGTCCCCAGCTGCTGGAGGCGGAGACGATGCAGCACATCTTCCTCAACAACTACCAGCTGTGCTCGGAGATCAACGAGACGGTGCCGCAGCACTTCATCCACTGCGTGGCCACCCACGGCCGCCACGTCCAGTACCTCGACTTCCTGCACACCATCATCAAGGCCGAGGGCAAGTACGTCAAGAAGTGCCAGGACATGATCATGACTGAGGTGAGGACTTCTCCTGGGGGGCAGGAGTTGGGGGGAAGCAGGATAAGGCTCTTGGAACTTGCACCGTTGGCTTCTTCCTTGAGAAGAGCTTTCCAGCCACGCTGGATCCTCCCTGGAACCAGCCAGCCCCAATGCTGGTGGCCATCTTGAGTGGCCATCAACCATCTCCAGGGTTGCTCAATGCAAGGTCCAAGGGCCAGTCTGGGAGTCCTACAATTTTTGATTGCACTGCAAATGCTTGATTTTCCCTGTAAACACAAATCCCTGTCCCCCTTCCAGGCCACTGCTGCTCATCCCCCACTGCAGAGGGGACACCATTGGCCTTGGAGGCTTCTGACCTTCCTTTATCAGAGTGGTGACCACTGACCACTGAGCACTGACCCTTCCCTGCAGCTCACCAACGCCGGGGACGACGTGGTGGTTTTCTACAACGACAAGGCTTCGCTGGCCACCCTGCTGGAAATGATGACAGCAGCCAGGGATGGGGTGGAGGAGAACAGCCCCCTGATGTACCACATCTCCCTGGTGGACCTGCTGGCTGCCTGCGCTGAGGGCAAGAACGTCTACACCGAGATCAAATGCACGTCCCTGCTGCCCCTGGAGGACGTGGTGCGGGTGGTGACACACGAGGACTGCATCACGGAGGTACGGGGTGGCAGCCAGGAGGACACTGGGGCTCTGCACTGATTGTCCCCTGATGGTGTCCCTGCCCCTTTTCCCCTCCCTGGCAGGTGAAGATGGCCTATGTGAACTTTGTCAATCACTGCTATGTGGACACGGAGGTGGAGATGAAGGAGATCTACACCAGCAACCACATCTGGACCCTCTTCGAGAACTTCACCCTGGACATGGCCCAGGTGCATGGTGAGGGTTGGGTGGGAGGGACCCAGCAGTGGTGGCTCAGATGGGGACAGAGTGGTGTCACCAAGGCTCCCTTGAAGCCTTCTGCAGGGCACGGATACACATGTGGGACCTCATATAGCCACGTTCCTCAGCTCAGTGTGCTGCCAGCAGCCTCTGGGCAGACACGAGCTGGCCCTGGTGCCATCAGTGTCCTCCCGGTCCTCACAGATGTGCAAGAAGAGGGAGAAGCGCCTGCCGGATGCCACGCTGGAGAAGTATGTGCTGACAGTGGTGCTGGACACCATCAACGCCTTCTTCAGCTCGCCCTTCTCGGAGAACAGCACCTCGCTGCAGGTGACAGGGGTGGACAGTGTAGCAGGGGAGGAGAGCAGCTCAGCCAGGCCCCCAAAACACGGTTTGGATGCGTGTGCTGACACTCCTGTCTCCTCCAGACCCACCAGACCATCGTGGTGCAGCTTCTCCAGTCCACCATGAGGCTGCTGGAGTGTCCGTGGCTGCAGCAGCAGCACAAGAGCTCGGTGGAGTCCTGCATCCGCACGCTGGCCATGGTTGGTAAGGAGCCACTGCCCTGCCCAGGGGACAGGGGACAGGGCCACCCTGGGCTGTCTCTGCCCAGCAGCAAGCAGGACACCCTGTCCCTCCTGCGGGGGTGGCAGGACACCACGGTGAGGGGCTGCCAGCTGGGGATGGGGACATTCAGCTCCGGGATGTGCTTTTTTTGAGCTTCATCTCAGCACGCCCAAGGTAACGTGGGGATAACCAGAGCTTGGGCTTGGCTGGGAGCTCCCTGGTGTGTCCCTGCCCGGACACAAAGCCAACATTGACAGTGGTTTTCCCTGGCCAGGACTTTGCCCTCGGTGTGCAGCTGCCTGACTCAGGCTGAGGGCTGTTAGCACTGAGTCACCGTGGAAAGGATTGCTGGTGGCTGGGCTCTGGGTGGGGATTTCCCTTTGGAATTCCAAACAGGGTGCTTGAAGCCTCCCCAGGCTGGGCTTTCCCAACCAAAAACTGGGGCTGGGGCCAGTTTCCACCCTGTGTGGGGCTGTGGGTGTTGGGACGTGTGGGAACACTCCAGCCTGTACTGACCTGGAGGAGTTTACTGGTGTATTTATCCCAAACCTCTGCTGCAAATGAGGTGAATGCTGGTGCAGGGGTGCCCAGACAGGGTGGTGGAACCCAGCTGGGTGGTGGCTGTGCCAACCCCATCCCCGTGTCCCGCAGCCAAGAGCCGCTCCATCGCGCTGCCCATGGACCTGGACGCCCACGTGAGCTCCCTGCTCAACAGCAGCTCCACCAGCACGGTGCAGAGGAACACCTCGAGCTACAAGGCAGCCACACGCACCTTCCCCCGCGTGTCCACCACCCCCAACCAGTGGGACTACAAGAACATCATCGAGAAGCTGCAGGTACGGGGCAGGGCGTGGCGGGGCTCAGGTGGCAGGAGGGCGCTGGCCTTGCAGGGTCCCTCTCCCGAGTGTCCCTTGGCTCTGAGGGGGGGTGCTGTGGCTTGCAGGACATCATCAATGCCCTGGAGGATCGCCTGAAGCCGCTGGTGGAGGCCGAGCTGTCCGTGCTGGTGGATGTCCTGCACCGGCCAGAGCTGCTCTTCATGGAGGGGACGGAGGCGTTCCAGCGATGCGAGAGCGGGGGGTTCCTGTGCAAGTGAGGCTGCTTTGGGACTACCCTGGGGGTGATGGGGGTGCTGGGAAAGTTTTAGGACCCTCGGGCTGTGCATCCTTGTGTGCCTGCAGCCTGGAGGGGCGGTGGGAGTGGTTCCCCCTGGGATCCCCGGGTCCCTCCCAGCTGTGTGACGATGGCTTTGCTGTGCCAGGCTGGTGCAGCACACCAAGGACCTCATGGAGACGGAGGAGAAGCTCTGCATCAAGGTGCTGAGGACACTGCAGCAGATGCTGGTGAAGAGGAACAAGTATGGAGAGAGGGTGAGCGCCGTGATCTGTGTCCATCCCACTCCCAGGCTGGCAGAGCCGACCCTGGGCACCCAGGGGTGCTCAGCCAGTTCTGCCCTGGCTCCAGCCTTGGCATGGGCACACTGGTGACGTTTGTTTGCCTTGGCAGGGCAACCTGCTGCGGAAAATGCTCATGAACAATTACCTGCAGAACAAGAGGTCCAGCTCCAAGGGGGAGATGGGGGATGCTGCTGGGGGAGGTGAGTGCCCCTCTCCTGCCCCTTCCCCTCAAAGTCCCAGCTCTCAAACAGTGATGGGACCAGGTCTGTGACTGGTTGCCATGTCCCCACCTCCATGGGAGGAGAGGATTTGGGGAGGTGAAGGGATGGCACTGAGATGCTCCAGCAGTGCTGGAGCTGTGCTGGCTCTGTGCTACCCCAGCATCACATCCCTCCTGTCCTCTCACCAGGCCAGGACCAGGACTGGTCGGCCATCGCCGCTGTCCAGTGCCGGCTGGACCGTGAAGGGGCCACCAAGCTGGTGGCTGACCTCATCATGAACACCAAGAACGAGAAGATCTTCCAGGAGAGCATCCTGCTGGCCATCCGCCTGCTGGATGGAGGCAACACCGAGATCCAGGTGCTGAGGGGGATTGGGCAGCCAGGGGTTGATGTGGACAGTGTGAGAGTCCAGTGTTCAGCCCTGGGTTTGGCCAAAATACCTCTTGTTTGTGCTGAAATGTGATGATTTGAGTTTCCCAGCTCCATGGCTGGATGAAGGGCAGGAGGCTGCAGGAGGGACAGGTGGTTCCAGGTTGTTTCTGGAGTTCTGCTGATGCCCTCTGCTGGGAATTCCTAAAATGGCTCAGGGCTGCAGCGCTTGTGGGGGAACTCCAGGGTTATCCCAAACCCTTTGACACAGGGAAGCTGAAGAACGGTGTGTGCAAAACCCAGTGGGGCTCCAGCAAAAACCAGGTTATCCTGGGCAATGTCTGCAGTGCTGAGGCTGCTGCCCAGAGGGACAGGCAGGGACGCTTTGGACCCAGTGGTGGGACCTGAACAAGTGTCCTTTCACCAGAAATCCTTTTACAACCTCATGACGAGCGACAAGAAGTCCGAGAAGTTCTTCAAGGTTCTGCACGACCGGATGAAGAAGGCGCAGCAGGAGACCAAGTCCACGGTGTCGGTGAACATGAGTGACATCGGGAACAAGCCCCGCGAGGACAAGGACGAGCCAGACCCCGGCACCAAAGGTACAGGGCTGTGTCCCCTTGTCCCCTCGGGAAGGCCAGCACTGGCTCAGTGACAGCCTGACCTGACAAGGGGACAATCCCCTCCAGGACGAGGAGACACCTTCCTGATGCCCGGCACCCCCACGCGGTACCCGATGGCCGTGGGGTTCCGGAAGGGCCACGACCCCGGGGAGCAGGGCCAGAACAACGAGATGGGGGTGACGGTGCTGATCATGGAGCCCATCCTGCGCTTCCTGCAGCTGCTCTGCGAGAACCACAACCGCGACCTGCAGGTTGGTGCTGGGGCTCCGAGGTTCTGGGGGTCAGCTCTGGGGCTGGGCTGAGGGAAGGTTGGGATCTGCCCCAGTTTGGCCCCAAAATGCTGTAGCTCCAGGAGGTCTGTGCCTCAGTTTCCCCATGTGCAATGCACCATCCAGCTTGGGGTTGTGGGAGGAGTTCATGGCAGGAGTGGCTGTGGGACTGAGGTCTGTAGGATACAGGGGCAATCCCAGCCCAAATGTCACTCAAACTGCAGCTGGAGGGGTGTGGGGAGAGAGGGATCAGGACCCCATTGCTGGGCTCTGCTCCACAGAACTTCCTGCGGTGCCAGAACAACAAAACCAACTACAACCTGGTGTGTGAGACACTGCAGTTCCTGGACATCATGTGTGGCAGCACCACGGGCGGGCTGGGGCTGCTCGGCCTCTACATCAACGAGTACAACGTGGCTCTCATCACCCAGACCCTGGAGACCCTGACCGAGTACTGCCAGGGACCCTGCCACGAGAACCAGGTCCGGGGGTCACTCCCCAAGCCTCATCACAGACCAGGGCAGCTTTTGTGGGGTGTGGGGGGAAGGTTTGGGGTTCAGAGTGTGAACAGGAGCAGAACGTCGGCAGCAGAGGTCACAGGGTTCCTGCACAGGTCACCAGCTGCTGCTTGGCTGCAGAATGGGGTGATGCAGATGGGGTAAATAATTCAGTGGAGTGAACGGGGCTCTTTGCAGGAGAGGGGAGGTTTGGGGGCCCAGGGCTGGGGCCAGGGCAGTGTTTCAGACCAGGGCTGTGCTGGAGGGTGGAGCTGGGAGGACTGGCAGGATCTGTGGGGTAACACATTGCCCAACTCCCCCAGAGCTGCATCGTGACCCACGAGTCCAACGGGATCGACATCATCACAGCCCTGATCCTAAACGACATCAGCCCCCTCTGCAAGTACCGCATGGACCTGGTCCTGCAGCTGAAGGTGCACAGAGGCCTGGGCTGGGGTGGTGGGGACATGGCTGTGTGTCACTGAGTGTCACTGAGCGTGTCACTGCAAGGACGCACTGGCAGGGTCGTGGGGTGTGCTGTGGGGTGAGGTTGTCACTGTAGAGGGGACCCTGCCTGTGTCAGAGCCCCGGGTGTGGGAGCAGATGGGCTGGGTGGAGCAGGGGTGGGGCATCTCCACCACACTCAGATGTTCCTGGCACAAGGGAGTTGGCGGGGGCACGGGCTAATTCTGCCCACCCCAAAGCCCTGGGCAGTGGCAGGGCACAGCTCCCCTCACCAAGGGCTTCTCCTCACCAGGACAATGCCTCCAAGCTCCTCCTGGCCCTCATGGAGAGCAGGCACGACAGCGAAAACGCCGAGCGGATCCTCATCAGCCTCCGTCCCCAGGAACTGGTGAGGGAACTGGGAATGTCCCACTGAGCCCCCAGCCCACAGCTGGACACCCTCTGCCCTGGGCTGTGCTGCAGTTTCTGCCTCCCCTGCCCCACTTGCTCCTCCTGCCCAAATCCTGGCTGGAGGAGGAAGCAGGGAGTGGGGAGGAGCTCAGAGCCCCTGTGCTGCCTTGCAGGTGGATGTGATTAAGAAGGCCTACCTGCAGGAGGAGGAGTGTGAGAACGCTGAGGTTTCCCCTCGGGAAGTTGGACACAACATTTATATCCTGGCGCTGCAGGTAGGGAGCTGTAAAAGCATCCTGCCAGGCTGTGCTCACAGGCTGCACTTTTTCCTCCATGATTATGCACATTTTCCTCCATAATTATGCACATTTCCTCCAGCCAGATTGGCCTCCCTGAGGAGCCAAATGTGCCTTTGGCTGTGGGGAGCAGCCGTGGCTTGCTGGCCATCCTGCACCCTCTGTGCCACATGTTCCTCTCCCGTGTCTGCTGGTGGCTGCCTGCCATCCTGTGCTCACTGTCACCATCCCTGTCCCCCTCCCAGCTCTCCCGACACAACAAGTCTCTGCAGCAGCTCCTGAAGCCGGTGAAGCGAATCCAGGAGGAGGAGGAGGAGGGAATCTCATCCATGGTATGGAGAGGCACAACCCCCACAAGCCGCCCTGATCTGAGGCTGTAAAAAGCCCTTGCAGAGCCCACCTGGGCTTTGTTGCTCAGGATTTGATGAATTTTGGTGTTGGATTAAAGAGGGAGAGACACCTAAATGCCCTTTTAGCCAGAGGTAGAAGCCCAAAGGTGCCTGTGCCTTGCTGTGGGGTGACACAGGCTGGTGGCCCTGGGGGGTGTCCTGCCCTCACCCACTTCCCCCCTTCCCCTCAGAAAGGAAGGGCCGAGTCCTTTGCTGCCATTCCTTGCCCAGGTACCTCAGATCCCGACAAGATTCAGCAGGAATGTGATTTCCCCAGAGGTTTTGTGAGCACTGGTTTGTAATTTGTGGATTAGCAGCACTTGGATGTAATTATTGCAGGGAATCGATTGTCTGTCACCGCGGGAAGCGCTCGCACCCCTCATGGAAGCTTTAATTCATTTGCTTTTCCCTGAAAACCTCATCAGCTGTGGGAGATGTTGAGGCACGTTGTGGGAACAGTCGGATCCAGCTTCTGGCTGGATCCTCATCCTCTCCCTTTCCCTCTCCCCATCCAGCTCAGCCTTAACAACAAGCAGCTGTCGCAGATGCTGAAGTCAACAGCCCCGGTGCAGGAGGAAGAGGAGGATCCACTGGCTTACTACGAGAAGCACACGTCCCAGATTGAGGCAAGACCTCCTGGCTGTGGCCTTTCCAGCCTGCCCGTGGTCCATGAATCCCACCTGGCTTCAGATGCCTCATGCCTGATTATTTTGCACCAGGAGCTGTCTCCTCTTCCCATGCCCATGCTGGCAGGAGTATTAGCTCCAGGAAGTGAGGGATGAGCAGCCCCCTGGACCCTTCCCTTCCCTCCCAGCAGCAGTGGGATGCAGCTGATCCAGCAGCCTCATCCTTGGCATGGATGCCCCATTCCCACAGTCCCACTTACCCCAGCCAGGGCTGCCTCTGCTCGGGGCAGTTTGGAAGCTTTTAAATGAGTGGCTGACAATATTTGGACCCTGTGGAGTGGGAGTGAGGAGGGGAAGGCACAGCTGGATGTGGGAAGGAGATAAAAACCACAGCAGGGCAGGATGTGAGGGCTCTGCTTCCCGCAGATCGTGCGGCTGGACCGGAGCATGGAGCAGATCATCTTCCCCGTGCCCGGGATCTGTGAGTTCCTCACCAAGGAGACCAAGTACAGGCTCTTCACCACCACAGAGCAGGACGAGCAGGGCAGCAAAGTCAGCGACTTCTTCGACCAGTCCTCCTTCCTGCACAACGAGATGGAGTGGCAGAAGAAGCTGCGCAGTAAGAGCAAGGCAGAGCCTCCCCTGGGCTGCCCCGCTGGGAATTTGGGGGACATTCCTGCAAGGACATTCCTGGGGGACAATTCCAGGAATTCCCATCTGGAATGGCATGGCTGAGCTGCCCGAGCTGTGCAGAGCACCACACACCTGGCAGAGTGCAGGGAGTGAGGGTTAAAATCCCAGCCATGGGATTCCTCTGTGCTCTCAGGGCAGCTTCTCCACAGCCTGAGGTGCACCTTGCTCACATTCCCTGGGATTCCAGCTGAGGTGTTTTCCCTGGAAAGCCCTTTCAGCTGCCTTCCCCTAAGCCAGGGTCTTGTAGCTGCACATGGGAAATAAAACCTGTTTCTCTGCCCCCTGCAGACCAGCTCAGGGGCTTCCAGGGTGGAAATCCTGGTGGGAATTCCCTGAGTAGAGGGAACTGAGTAGAGGGTCACACTATGGATACTGGGATGCAGCTGAGGAGTAGTGAAGGAGCTGTGAGGAAGGACAGAACCAGCCTGATTCCAGGGCCTCAGAGCAGGTTTCCAGAGGGCTGGGAAACCAAGGAATGTGAGCAGAGCCACTTAGAAGGTGCACTTCTCTTCCAACATAGGAGCAAGAATGTTTTCAAAACACTTCATGAATGGTTTGAAGGCGTGAGGCTGGGTGGGTCTGGGGGCAGCAGCTGCAGAGACCACAGGGGTCTGGGATGGCCCAGATCCCTGAGTAGAGGGAAGGGGCTCCGGGAGGGCACAGGGGCTCCAGGAGGGCACAGGGGCTCCAGGAGGACCCGGTTGGCACGAGGCTGGCTGAGGTTTGTGTGTTGCCTCCTCTCCCCCCAGGCATGCCGCTGATGTACTGGTTCTCCCGCAGAATGACGCTCTGGGGAAGCATTTCCTTCAACCTGGCTGTCTTCATCAACATCATCATTGCTTTCTTCTACCCCTACGTGGAAGCCACTTCCATGGGTAAGTGCCCTGGCACCTGCTGCTCCTCGGGGTGGAAGGAAAAGGGATCTTCACATGCAGGAAAATTGGTACTGCCCTCATGCTTGGGCTCCTACAAGCCCAGGTCCTTTCTGCTGGATAAAGGATTAGTCAGGATTTCAGTTTCCAGCCCTTCCTTCACAGGGAAACCTCTCTTCTCCTGGGCTGCCCTTCCCCTGTTTGTACCACGTGGGGAGCAGTGATGGGATACATTCCTGTAGTCAGGCAAAGCCTCCATCACCTACAGTGGTTCTGAGCTCTCGGATAAAAGATGTTAGAAAATGTATCAGCAAAAACCATCTGAACCAACACAAATCCTGCAGTGCAGCATCATCATTTCTGATAAAGAGCTCATTAGTGTGGCTGGACAGCCTGGCAGCAGCAGTGCCCCTGCCTTTAGCATCCATGTGTTCCTCTTGCCAGGAGTGCTGGATTCCCCACTGATCTCCCTGCTCTTCTGGATCCTGATCTGCTTCTCCATCATGGCCTTGTTCACCAAGCGCTACGGGGTGAGGCCGCTGCTGGTGGCCCTGATCCTTCGCTCCATCTACTACCTGGGCATTGGGCTCACCCTCAACATCCTGGGCGCTCTCAATGTGAGTTTTCCACCTGCTGGGGGATCAGGAAGCTGTCCTGCCTTCCCAGAGCACAGCAAACCCCACTCCCTCCCCTTTCTGGCTGTCCCCAGCTGACCAACAAGATCGTGTTCGTGGTGAGCTTCGTGGGCAACCGAGGCACCTTCATCCGTGGCTACAAGGCCATGATCATGGATGTGGAATTCCTGTACCACGTGGGCTACATCGTGACCAGTGTCCTGGGGCTCTTCGTGCACGAGCTCTTCTACAGCATCCTGGTATGATAAATTCAGGTGCTTGGGGGCATAGGCAGCCTGGCTGCTGCTTTAGGAGCTGGAAGGTTCCTGTGACGTCTCCCAGGGGCTGATTGATAGCAGAGAGAACAATTCCCCACGCTCTAATCTTTGCATGGGCTGAGCTTTCTGCCTCCTGACAGTATCTATTGCTGTCTCTCTCCTGGTCCTGGGCTGTATCTCTCCTTCTAATCTGCTGTGTGCTTTATCTGGGTCAGCTGGGAGGCAACGTGAGCTGGCGAGGGCAGAGCCAGGGTACATGTGGCCTATTCTTGGCTCTCCTGCTGTGCATAAGTCACTCCATTCTTCTCTGCTTCCCTTCACTAAGCTGGGAAACTTAAAGGCTTTGTGAGAAAAGTTAGTCAAGGTCTGCTGAGCGATCCAAGATCTCAGGATAAAAGGGGATATAGATAGGCCAGGCATTATCAAGAGAAGCACCCTGCAGCATTTCTTTGCTCCTGGGTCCTTTCAGCTGTTTGACTTGATCTACCGTGAGGAGACCTTGTTTAATGTCATCAAAAGCGTGACGCGGAACGGGCGCTCCATCCTGCTGACAGCCCTGCTGGCCCTCATCCTCGTCTACCTCTTCTCCATCGTGGGCTTCCTCTTCCTGAAGGATGACTTCATCCTCGAGGTGGACCGGCTGCCGGACAGCAAAGCCAAAGGTTGGGCAGTGCTCGGGCTCGTGGGGCACTGTGGGACCCTCCACACTCATCTCAGGGTGTGCTGTGTGGGCTTTTACACTGGGAGCACTGGTTTTGGGGTCTCAGAGAGGACAGCTTTGTGATCGTCCTGCACAGAGCAGGGTTTAGGGTTAGTGGTGGCAGAGAAGGGGGCACAGAGCTACAAATGAAGGGTCAGCTCTGCAGGGTCTCAACTCTGAGAAAAAGCTTCAGGGCTTAGAAAAGGTAGGAGAATATGAGGCAAGTTTTTCTCAGGAGGGTTGGCATCTTCCTGGGAGCCCATGGCAGTGGTTTGCTGGGGAGAGGTGCTGCTCTCACAGGGCTGGGGTCTCTTCCTTGCAGATGATCCCTTGGGGATGCAAAGGAACGTGGAGACCTTCATGGAGTCGTGCAGCAGTGACAAAATCAGCTGCTCTACTGCACCCACTGCCTTGGAAGGTAAGAGAGCCCTGTGGAAATGCCAGCTCTGTGTGGCAGTGTGGATTTGCCAGCCAGCTGAGGAAAATCCCAGTTTTTCCATGGCAGAAACTCAATCTGCTTCCTGGGACATATTGGGCAAGAGGCCTGTGAATTTTGCACTGACCCTGGCATAAGAAATGTTGGGGTGGATTCATTTAATCAGAAAGGAGGTGGGAGCTGCAGGAGTGTTTGGCTGCTGGAGGAGCTGCTGGCTGGGACACCACAACAGGCAGCTGCTCCTGTGTCACTGCCACTGCAGCTGGAACCGTGCCACTGCAGGGTCTGGTGCTCTGCCTGTGCTCTGAGTCCTTGCCCTGCTCTCCTCCCCAGAAGCTGACCCAGAGCAGTGGGAACGTGCCTGTGACACGCTGCTCATGTGCATTGTCACCGTCCTCAACCACGGCCTGCGCAACGGCGGCGGCGTGGGGGACATCCTGAGGAAACCCTCCAAGGATGTGAGTGGGGACAGCAGCTGGCACCTCTGTCTTCTGCCAAACCCTGCTGCAATCACTGCTGGCCCCTCTTCCTGGGAGCTGCCACACATCCAGCTCCATCCCTCATGTTCTCCTCCTCCTCTGGTGCCTCAGCCACAGCCGTGTCACAGGGCTGGCTGGAGCAGAGCTGGGCAAGACACCCAATTCTCCCTCTCATCCATTACAGGAGTCCCTGTTCCCTGCTCGTGTTGTCTACGACCTCCTCTTCTTCTTCATTGTCATTATCATCGTCCTCAACCTCATCTTTGGGGTCATTATTGACACCTTTGCTGATCTGAGGAGCGAGAAACAGAAGAAGGAAGAGATCCTGAAGACCACCTGTTTTATTTGTGGTGAGCACTGGGGATACAGGAATTGCCCCAAAGCTCTTCCTCCCCTCCCAGGGTGGGGGAAGGAAAAGAATTTCTGCTGAATTCTGTTTTTTATTGATCACTGCAAACTTGAATCTGTTCACTGAGGGGGTCACTGCACTGGGAGGGTTTTAAACAGGGGCACAGCTGGGGGGAAATTCTTCGTGTTGTTCTTCACTCTGCTAATGAGGTGTTAAACTAAAACCACATTGTGGGATTCTTGTCGCTGTGCATCTCACTGCTGATACCTTCCCTTGGCCAGTGGGGGAAAAAAGCAGCATATCATTGGAGAAATATAATAGAGAAAATGCTCTGCAATCCTTTAGGGAAGGGGCTCCCATAAAAAAAATAAAAATAAAAAAAAAAAAATAAAGAAGCAGTAAATCTCTCTGCTTTTTCCTTTAAAGAGCCTCTGGGTTAATTTTACTGGGCAAAGGCAGAATCAGCAGGACATGGGAAGAAATTGTTCCCTGTGAGGGTGGTGGGGCACTGGCACAGGTTTCTCAGGAAAGCTGTGTCTGCCCCATCCCTGGAAGTGTCCAAGGCCAGGCTGGACAGGGCTTGGAGCAACCTGGGATAGTGGAAGGTGTCCCTGCCCATGGCAGGGGATGGAAGATCCCTTCCAACCCCAACCAGTCCTTGATTCTCTGATTCTGTGATTTTAAACAGAAGTCCCCTGAACCTCCAGCTGGGTTGTTGCCTCCTGGTTTGGATGTTTATGTGCTAAATGCCAATTAATTATTAAAAGCACTTGAATGTTGCCTTTGGAAGGGGATGCACTGGGCTGAATTTCCTTCCATGTGTTTGCTCCTCACTCACCTCCTCCCCTCCTCATCTCCTCCCTGTCCTCCTCCACCCTTCCCTGCCTTTCCCAGGGCTGGAAAGGGACAAATTTGACAACAAGACCGTGTCCTTTGAGGAGCACATCAAATATGAGCACAACATGTGGAACTACCTGTACTTCATCGTGCTGGTGCGGGTGAAGAACAAGACCGACTACACCGGCCCCGAGAGCTACGTGGCACAGATGATCAAGGTACAGGTGCCCTCGGGGCAGCTCCTTGGCTATCCCAACCTGCCTGCCCTGGGGATATCGGGTTCAAGGAAAAACAGCTCTGGGAAGTCCTTTAGGAAAATATTGGCTGATGGTGCAGCGCCTGAGTTCGTCTTTTGCTGGTTTTTGCCACGTGGTCTGTTTGAGGGTTTGTCCTGTGAGTTGAAGGGTTGAACCAAGCAGGGAGTGGGGCTTCAATGGGGTTTCTAGGCAAGGGAGGGAAAGGAAAGCAAGGAAAGAAAAACTTCTACACTTGAGCCCATGAACCAACCTAGAAATGGACCATGCATGGAAAAATTGCAGACTTTTGCAAAGAGCGTTTCTTTAATCCCTAAGCACAGGGAGGCTGCCTGCTAAACCCTATCTTCCCTCCTCCTCTCTGACCCCTCACCCTAACTCCCCTTGTCTGTGGTCACGTTCCCAGAACAAGAACCTGGACTGGTTCCCCCGGATGCGAGCCATGTCTCTGGTCAGCAATGAAGGGGAAGGGGAGCAGAACGAGATCCGCAACCTGCAGGACAAACTCAACACCACCATGAAGCTCGTGTCCCATCTCACCTCCCAGCTGAACGAGCTGAAGGAACAGGTATGGGAAATGGGAAATCCCCTGTAGGAACCCTCTGTCCTTCCCAAAATAGCCACTGAGGGCAGGGAGTGGGAGGCAGGACCTGCCCAAGGCAGCACAAAGTACAAGCATGGGGCTCCTGCAGCTCTTTTTTGGAGGAACTGGGGACACTTGGGACACGTGGGTTTGGGTAGTGCCTCATCAGCTCAGAGTTTGCTGGCAGAGGCTCAAAGCAGCACAGTCAGACACTTGGGAAGCACATCCAAGAGCAGGAGGGCCTGGAATTGCCTCAGCGTGTCCTTGTTGGAATTGCAGATGACGGAGCAGCGGAAGCGCAGGCAGAGGATGGGGTTTGTGGATGTCCAGAACACCATGAACCACTGAGACACAGCTCCAGCCACCGAGGGACTGCACCTGTGTCAGCTGAGGAGGCTGCTCCTCCCTGGGCTCCAGGCATGGATTGGCACTGTCTGGGGACAATGGACCACATGGAAAAGGCTTCCCAGGCAGCATCTCCCTTAGAGCTTGTAAGCAATTCCAGGAGCAGGGACTGCCTGGAGTCCACCCCACACCTGGGCCCAGGTGTTTTTCTAACGCCCTCGTAGGAAGATAAACCATACAGGACTTTCATTCCTCATTGCAATAACTCTTTATTTTGCAACTGTGGAGGGTTGTATCTCTATCTCCATGTGCTCCAGCCCCTCAGCTGTGGGGTGAGTAGCTGTAGGGCCACACTATTTAACTTATTCCGAGTGCCACTTGTCCCCGTGGATATTTGCCAAGCAGCCCTCGTTATCTGCTGTGCCTGCTCCACGCTGACCCCTCTCCATTTACAGAATTCTCTTCATCCTGTGGTGCAGTAAAGAGCAGCTGAACTCAAGGAGGTGGATTTAATTTAATTAACTTGCCAGATGAGGAGCTGAGCTTGTCCTAGTGGGAACTAAAAGTCTTTTGCCTTCTGTGGACCAAGGATCTTTGGGCAGCAGTAGTAGGAGCCTGCAGGTTTACAGGAGTTCACTGTGAAGGGGTGTCCTGTGTTTTAGTTTCATCTCTGGTGTCATGTTTTACCTTTTGTTTTGTTTTGTTTTTTTAGTTGTTATCGTTGTTACTTAAGAACTGAAGTGTAAATTGCCTTAACTAAATTAAATACAGAATCATGTTATAATAAAAACTTCAACATGGTAAAGAAAGTCCCCTCCCTGTGCCCTCTGGTGTGTGATGGGGCTGTCAAACAGAAGCACAGAACAAGCCCAGGAGCAGAACCCAAAGCAGGGCTGGTACCCAAGGTTCTCCCCAGCCCACTGCTCCCAGCTCCAGGTGTTGCACATCCCCTGCCAAACGCTGCCATGAAGAGCCACCACGAGCACCAGCCTTGGTTCCTGGAGCTCTGGACCAGAGCCTGCTGCAGTCTCAAATTCTTTCACTGCCTGCCAGGAAATCACTGCTGAAACCCATAAAAAGGAGCAGCTGTTGGTGCTGTGGAGCCCTGGCACAGCTCTGCTCCAGACACTCATCCTTCCCAAGCCATCCCAGCTCCAAGCCCAAGAACAGACACTGATGAAAGCAGTAAAGCTCTAAAAAGGAATAAAAAAGCCCATAACAGTGAAGTTGCAGAACATTTGAAATGTGTTTATGGCTCCATCTAGCAGCATGTCATTTAATCCTGCCTTCACCCTCAGCTCTGCACTAACCCACACATCCCTCTCCTCAGGCTGGGGGGAATGTGCACAGAGCTGGCTCCTCCAGCAGCAGCAGCTCTGCAGCAGCTGATTAAAATCTCAATTAAACTTGTGCAGTGCTCCACTGTCACCATGGCAAAGTCACCCTCTGTCCTCTCTGTCTTTTCCAAAGGAAAATAAATGTGGTGATTAAAGTTTTCCCTCCCTGCACTGCCCTGGTCCCTGGGCTAACACACAAACACAAGCACAGAGAGGTTTTCACATCCTCTCTGTTCTCTTCACAAGAACATTTAAAGCTGCACCTCCTCCCCCTGGGCAGCTCCTGCTTGTTCCATTTTTTTGAGATACAAAGGGCCAGGTTTGACACCACAAAGTTCCCTTCCCTACATTGCTCCAGCATGGATGTGTTAAGCTCTGCCCCAGATTCTCAGCAGAAAAAAAGAGGCACTAAATATGAAGAATGTAAAGGGTAGGGCTGAACAAAAATGCTGTTGCTAAGAGGAATAAGTGGTTTTATTCATCATGGCAACACACAGAGCTCCAGGGATATGTACAGTGGAGAAGCTGAGAGCTGGGCCCTCACTTCGAGTCCTCCTCGGGTTTCTTGGCAGAGAACTTTTCCCGCAGTCTTTTCCACGTCCCTTTTTTCATGTCTTCCATCTGTTTCAGAATGTCTGCAAAAGGAGAAGGGAGACAGAGATGGGGCCAGAGGAAGATAAGCAGGAAAGCAGAGGAATGAAATCCTCTTAAAACAGCTCTGCCTTCCATCTAATTTCCTTTCCTGACTTTTCTTCTTAATGAATTTTCATTCCAGGCTCGAGGCGAGGTTGGTTTCCCTTCCAATCAATGCAGGGAGTCTCTTATCACCAACAACTGATACTCAGTTTCCATGCACTGCAATCAAAGTTAGGAACTGGAGCAGAACAAAACTGCTCTGGCTCCCAGCTCTGCCCTTCATAAGGGATGTGGGAGAGCATTTCTGTGTGGGGCACCTGCTCCTTCCCAGGTCTGACACAGAAGGAATAAGAAGAGAATTGGAAGATGGTGAAAGAGAAGTGAGCTCAGTGTGGGTGATGTAGCAAACGTGTTCCTTCCACACAGACCCTGCTGTCTGACCCCACAGAGCCTTAGCAAACCCTCTGTGGTTCCTGACAGTGCAAAATCCAATTGATTCTTCACCCCAATATACTGAGTTACTCCTCCACTCAATTATTCCTGAGCTTACTCCCATCCAACACCTCCAGAGAACTGCAGGCAGCCCCTTGGTGCCCTCCAGCCCCAGAGGCTGAGGAGGGATGCAAGGGAGCACCCCAAAGACCAGAATGTCCCTTTCCCCAGCCCTGTCAGACCAAGCCCAGCAGCAGTACCTGTGGCCAGGATTGTCCTGCAATCCTCCACTGTCACCCCGGTGAAGGTGGTGTCTTTCAGGCGTGGGTACTTCCCAGGAGAGCAGGAAAAGGAGGGAGAGAGACAAAGAAGTCACTTGTAGTGCATGAAAAAGGCACAAGTGTCACCAGCTGGCACAGTCTGAGTGCCTTTTCAGCTGGGATTCTGTTCATCCACACCAAGAACCAGGCCTGCCCTGCTCACCCAGCAGCTGCCCTGGGTGACCACAGGCACTGCTGCACCCACCCCTCAGCTGTCCCTCAGGCATTCCCAGGAATGCTGCCATTCCCAGGAATCCTGCAGCAGGTGGTGGCTCCCCCACAAAGAGAGGGGCAGTGGCCAGAGCCACAGCTCTCACCTTGTTTTTGTAGAAGTTGGTGTGGATCCTGACCAAGCTCTCGTACATTTGGTCACAGGCCTCGGGGTCAGAGATCTGCAGGGGACACAAGTGTCACACAAGTCTGGTTTTAGACCTCCACAGCAAAAACCCTCCTCCTTCCAAGGGACAATGGCCATGAAGGAGCAGCCCAGAATTCCCAGTGCACTGCTGGATACTGTCCATCTGCTGTCCTGCTCCAGGTTTTTCCCCTCCATCTCCCACCAGCTCGGCCTGCAGGAATTACAACACCTGGGATTTCCAGAACGGATCTGAAACTCTGCACCAACAAGATCTGCCAGTGAATACACAGCCCCAGAGAACATTACTGGCTGGTGCTGGGAAATCTGTGGCCATTCCTGCTGAGAGGCCACTTCTGTCACCTGCCTCGTTGTAGGGAATCACACAAGACAAGGTGCCAGGACTCCCTGCAGGGGGCTAAAAATAGCCTGTAATTGATTAGGGAAATGAGCACAAATGACGAGGAACAGCTTGAAGGGTAACTGGATTTCTATTTCAGCTGGAAGATCCGGCTCACCCCGGTGTCTCTGCCTGGCACAGCCCCTGCTCAGATGCTTTTCAGTCTACAATGTTTTCCCTGTTTTTTTTTAGGTTTTTTTTGTGTTGGTTTGGTTTGGTTTTTTTTTTGTTGTTGCTGCTCCATGAATGGTTAAAACAGGTCAAGAGTAAAAAATAACACCAACAGAAAGAAGCAGGATGAAGCAGAAAGAGTAAAGAAAAGGTCCTTGCAGGAGAGAGGATACAGGGACAGCCACATCCCCCTGCAGGTGATCCCCACCTGTGCCCTGCAGCCCAAACACCCCCTGCTCCAGCAGATCCAGCCATTAAAAGGGTGGATCCCTCCCCTGGAAATCCAGCAAATCTCATCCCATTAGATGGCTAAAGAAGCCTTGTGGTTCTAGTTGTTCCCCTCTTAGAAGATTCTCCTGCCAGCACATTCAGCCTCCCTACACACAAATTGCCACCACTGCTGCAGGCATCAATTCAGATTTCCAGGATCAGTGGCAGCTTTGGGATCTTGGAGCCAACTGGTGCAACACATTAAGCTGTCCTGAGCATATGGAAAAGCAATAAAACCCTTCCCAAAATGCCTGCTGCAGACTATTCTGGTCACCAGTACAGAATTAGGAGCCTCTAATGGCCCCTTGAGGTCGAAAACACATCTCTGGAACAATGTTTTTATGCTAAGAAAGGGCACATTTACATTCTGCAGCAACATCTCCGTGCCTGGGAAGGTCTGCAGCCAAGTCAGGCAGCACATTCCCTAATTTATTTCAGCAGCAAAGCCTAAACTCCAACGGAATTACAGCTGGAGGCGGAATTCAATTGTACAACCGCTGCATTCCATCAGTGTCAGGCAGTGCTGCAGCATCTCCTCATCCCACCCTGGAGTAAGGACAGCACAGGAATTAACTGGATTCCAGCATGGTTGACAAACCCCCAAAGCTCTGTACCCCACTCCCACAACCACAGCAACGGGGTTCTCCAAAGAACATAAGGGTGCAAGAACTGGGTTCAATCCTCAGTTGCCCTGAGGATAAAACAGCTGTCCTGGGTACAAACCAGGAGTGCTGAGGATAAACCATTTGTCCAGGGCATCAACCAGGTATTCTGGGCATAAACCATTCATCCTGGGCACAAAACCCAGTGTCCTGGGCACAAAACCCAGTGTCCTGGGCATAAATCATTCATCCTGGGTACAAAACCCAGTGTCCTGGGCATAAACCATTTATCCTGGGTACAAAACCCAGTGTCCTGGGCATAAACCATTCATCCTGGGCACAAAACCCAGTGTCCTGGGCACAAAACCCAGTGTCCTGGGCATAAACCATTTATCCTGGGTACAAACCAGGTGCTCTGGTCACAAGCCCAGTGTTCAAGGGTACAAACCAGGTAGTCCTGGGTACAAACCCGGTGTCCTGGGTACCAATCACTTGTGCCAGGTGTCCCGGGCACAGTTTGTCCAGCAGAGGCACAAGCCCGTGGCCGCTATTCCAAAGCCTTCCCGGGATGTGTGTTCCAAAGGCTGCCGAGCGCTCGCACTTCTGCCTTAGGCGGGAACGGCGGGACTCCATCACCGCTGGGGCTCCCGTTCCCTCCCGGCTCAGGATGTCCCCACAAAGCCCCAGGGAGCCCCGAGCACAGCCTCGTGCCGGCATGCAGCCCAGCGAGCCCCGGGGCAGAGCCGCGTGTGAGCCCCGAACCCCGCGCTCCGCCCCGGCCCCTCAGAGCCGCCTCAGAGCCACGGCCGGGCCGCTCCCCGCGCCCTCCC
>WBNO01007123.1:51611-80481 GCA_013400575.1 Peucedramus taeniatus | reverse complement strand
GAGCGCCGCACCTCCAGCGATGGGGACTCCAACAACACCTCCCCGCGCAGCCCCTTCCAAAACCTCACCGCCCTTTCCGTGAGGAAATTCCGAAATGAACCTCCCCTGTCTCAGCTTGAGGGCGTTTTCCCTTGTCATGTCCCTTGGGAGCAGAGCACGACCCCTCCAGGCTGTCCCCTCCTGTCAGGGAGTTGTGCAGAGCCAGAAGGTCCCCCCTGAGGCTCCTTTTCTCCAGGCTGAGCCCCTTTCCCAGCTCCCTCAGCCCCTCCTGGTGCTCCAGACCCTTCCCCATCTCCCTCAGCCCCTCCTGTTGCTCCAGACCCTTCCCCATCTCCCTCAGCCCCTCCTGTTGCTNCCTTCCCAGCTCCCCCAGCCACTCGTCACAGGATTTACGATGGTTTGAGTTGAAGGGACCTTAAATCCCATCTCATCCCACCCCCTGCCATGGCAGGGACACCTCCCACTATCCCAGGTTGCTCCAAGCCCCGTCCAGCCTGGGCTCGGATGGGGCAGCCACACCATGCAGGTGTATGAGGGGTGAAAAGGGAGGGCACATGGAGCTTTTTCTAATTATTCAGCCAACGAGCTGTTTTCTGTGCAGTAATGAAGAGTGAGGGGCTGCCCAGTGAGGCGTTCTGGCAGTGGTGTCACACCCAAACTCTTCTCATCCATCCTGTGTCCTGCTGTGCACCCTGAGAATTTTTGGGTGGCTCTGTACAAACATCCACAAAGCCACAAAGTCTTATCACAGACTTCTGGTGTGAGCCAGGACAATCTGTGGCTCAATCCCCACTAAAATTGGGTGTCTGTGGCTTTTTTTTTTACAGTTTGTGGTCAAGCAATAACCCAACACTGTGAACAAGAGTCTTCCCAGGTGGACTCCTGGCCAAGCAAAACACACAGCTGGGCCAGATGTCTTAAATTTTCCAGCTATAAATTGCAGCAGCTCCCCAGCTTTCTGCTGTAAATCCAAGTGAAGCGTCTCCCTTGGGATCTGGTGTTTAAACCTGTGGCAATAAAAAACGATGGGCTTAAACAAAGGATAATGTACCTCAAGGAGGCTGTGGGAGGGAAAAAGAGATGGACAGCGGCAGGAGTTACTTCCACAATTTTATTTATATCCCCTCTCCCCAGTAGTGGAGTTCTGTAGCTCTGTTCCTTGTGCAAGGACTTCTCCTTCAGATTTCCCACACCATGCAGGAAGGAATTGTATTTGTTCCATCATCATAATAAAATCTGTCCACAAAAGCTGTAAACATTATTTTCAGGGTCTTTTGTTACTGTCTCCTTCAAACACACACACGCACACGCACACACACACAAACACACACACACACAGTATTTGTATCAAAGAATTTCTGGGTGACCTTTGATGTCCAGTCCCTGACTCAATCTCACACTGGTTTTTTTTATTGCTTTTAAAAAAAAGCAATTTTTTTAAAGCAAAAATCCCTTGATGTGAATGTTTTTTGTGGCTGATACCTGACAGAGTCGTCGCATTCCCACACTTCCAGCCCCAGTGGAGCCTCTTTCTTAGAAAATCCATGGAAAATTCCCTGTTGTAACCCCACAGGGATGTTAAAGCTTGGTGAGGTGCAGCTCTTGGTCTGAACACGTGCACAGAGAATCCCGACCAGGGGCACTGGGAATGTTGGAGGGTGTTTTTCCCTCCCACCTGAGCAGGAGCAGGAAGGGAAGCTCCAAAGGGAAGCTCCATCTGTTCATTCCTGTCTCCAACCCCCTCCTCCCGCTCAGCTGCGGGGCGAGCATCTCCTGGTTTATCATTAAGACTCTTCCCAAGTAATGCTTTCTTTGGCTCACAAATAAATCAAGGACAGCAGTAAAACCAGAAAGGAAAATAAATCTTCTGATGGATGGCAGAGAGAGCAGATTCTTCCAGCTCTCTGCTTTCCACGCTTCAGTTCAGTGGCGGCACATGGAGTTTTCAGCACTTCCCGATTGATCCGTGCTCGTTCCGTGCCACATCCAGCGGCCAGAGGGTCCCACACAGCCGACCCCAGGCGGGATTTTCAGGGCTATCGGTCATTAGGAAATCCAGGCCGTTTCACAGAAATTCTCACTTCCCTTCCAACAGGCTCTGAAGGATTTTGATTAGGTTCTCCAGGCCAAAAATGTAGCCGTGGTCCGGCCCGTCGTACAGGGTAGGGTTGGGGTTGCTCTTGGAGCCTTTGAAGGTGGTGTGGGCAAAGTCTATCATCCTCACATCCACCCTGGAGGGGTTTGTGCCGTGAGTTTTTGGGAAGGGGAGGTGTTGATCCACACTCTCCTTGTGCTCCTGCCCGTCGTAAATGATGAGGAGGGAGCTGGAGTAGAACCTGTAGGAGCTCTGCTTCCTGATCACTGCCAGCAGGGCCTTGAGCCTCAGGATGATGGGCTCCAGCAGGTCGGTCCTCAGCTGGTTCCCGTTGCACAGGAACTGCCGCAGGGTCTGCTGGAATCCCTCCGGAGAGAGTTTCCTCCCATAGTATTTGTCTTTGCACAGGAAATGGCCGGTGTCTGCCTGGTAAACCTGGAAGGGAACAGAGGAATAATCCATAAAATCATCCTGAGTTGTGAGGGATTCATGAATGATGCCTTAGAGATAAAGATTTTAAAGGTTTTTTTATATTTTTCAAATCCTGTGCTGCATTAGTGCATAACTCTAAACTTCATATAACTGCTTTGGTGGTTAACACTTGATGCTTGACACTGACACACTTTGGTCAGACAAAACCATTCCTCTGAGCCTGCAACCCAAGGACACCCTCCAGCCTCAGGCCCTGAAAAGTATAAACAAAAGTGAATTGGGGAGGAGCAAACCAGGCTAAATGACTTCATTCCCCGAAGCTGTAAAACCCTGATATGCAAATAAACCAAACTTATATCTGTCTGAAAAACTTGTGACCATCTTCCATCTTGGGTGTAGCCTCTGGGAGGCTTTTGACTGCCCAAGGTGTATCTATTAATTTTAATAAATACCCACTTTATTCTCTTAACTCTGTCTAACCTCTGTTCTAGGTAGCCACTCCAAGGATCACTATGACCACTGAAGTTCAACTCTGCCCAAACGAAGATGCCAGAGATCAGAAAGAACATGGGTTTTGACTTTATATATTTTGCTTTATATTCTATTCTCATTACTGCCAAATTATCCTTCAGGCAGGGTTTTGAAACCTGCTTGAGAATAGTGAGTGAGGGAAACGCATGGTTTGGGTTTCCAGGAGGAAGGATGGGGATTTCCAGCAGGAGAAATTTAGTTCAGAATGAACCCCTGTCTCTCACAGCTCAGTGAAAGCACAAGTGGGGCAATGTGGTACTTTTGGGGTTTTTTCATGCAGCAGCCAAGAGCTGAGCAGGAATCTGTGTGTAAAAGCAGCTTCTCAGATGGGGTGAAGGGTTCCAGCTGCTCACACTGGTGGCAGTGGCACAGAGAAAGGGTCACCCTAAATGTGCCATATTTGACACCCTCTCTGAGGGGACACAGAGCTGAATGGCTGTGGGAATCCTTAAAATCAGAATGTTTCTTCCTAATATCTTACTATACTTTTCTGTAGCTTAGGGAGTTATTCTATCCAAGTGTTAATACACAGACCATTGTTCTATTTGTCCTTACTTTCTACATCTCATATAACTTTTCTGCTGACAAATCTTATGGCTACTGCTTAGCTCTAACTGCAATTCTGCTGCTTCTGAAGCCTGCCTTTTGCAGCTTTCCCAAAACCCTCTGATTTTAAGGATTCCCACAAGCGGCCACTACTTACAACCCGTGTTTGAGGGGAAAGGAGAATAAAACTGCTTCAATTCACACCAGCCAAGAACCCCTGGAGATTCCAGCTTGGTTCCAAGGGAGGAACCAAGGTGGGAACCAAGACACCGAGGGGATGGAGGCTTTACCTGCATCCCACAGATGCGCACGCCCAGCGATGCCGAGGTGCTCTGCTCACACTTCTTGATGTGCCGAGCTTTCTTCTCCTCCGAGGCGTCATCCCCGTGCTGCCGAGTGCCCATCTTCAGATCCAAGATGCAGGGATAGCTGTACTTGGACACCACGTTCTCCAGCAGGAGAAACTCTGAGCGTCAGTTAAGGGAAACCCAACACTTTTAAATTCTAATTGAAAGAGGCCTTAAATCAAAGCAACTGCTGACACTCTCCATAACAGCTCACAACTGTAATGAGACTTTCTCAGCCAATTTCTCCGACGTGTCATTGCTATGGGCCTCTCGCTGCCAATTCCAGTTAATTTACTGTACTACAGCCCTACCAATTAAAGCCCCAACAGCTCCATTCTCCAGTGACACCGTAGCCCTGGGCTGTCACTCCGACACCTTCCCTAGGTGCTGAGCTCACTCCAGTGGGTGGGGGAAGTTGTTAAACTCTATTACTCACATGACTGGTGGGTAATGAAGTGTAATAGGAAAATAAAAGGCGAGGCAGCTGCTAATTCCTGTATAGTTGTGGTTTTAAATGTATGCCAAGGGGATCTTTGACTTCTGCTGAGAACTCTTTATGGGAAATGGGTTTTTCTGTTTCTTTTTTTTTTTTTTTTATAGAAGATAACAGAGAATATTCCTTATTTTCCCAGAGTCTGTGCTGCATCCCGCTGCAATAAACTCTACACTGATTCCCAGCTGTTATCTGTAGCCAGGACTGTGCTGGAGGGGAGAGAGGAGAAAGGATACGATGGAGTTTGTTCTCGTTGTGCTTGGAGGACATGCGGTTCAGGTGCTGCCGGTGACAGTGCAGGCCCCAGGGGTTGTAGCTCCTCCTTTCTGCCTGCTTCCCATTTGCATCTTCCAAAAGGGAATCTGTGTGGTACTGAAGGTCTGTCCTCAAAAGCATCTTCCCAGGGCAGCTAGACAAAGCACACAAAGGGACACGTTAGGTTTATAAGCTCAAGAGGAGAATATTCTCTTCCCTATTTTTTTTTTCCTGTAGAGCCTCAAACTTGATAAGGTGGATTTTCAGGGACTCTCAAAGGAACTATATTGATCATGTCCAACCTGCAGAGATCCTTTGTTACTCCATAACAGTAATTTTCAGAAAGCCAGCTATTGCTGCCTGCCAATACTTTTTTTCATTATAATTTAAAGTGTGCTGGCTCCCTTGAAAAGCCATTCACAGCCCCAGCTGCCAGGGATCTCTATTTATCCACCTAATGGGCACAGCACAGGCAAATGGTCCAACAATGAGAATGATTCCCAATTTGGAAGGGCTGCCTCCAAGGAGGGGAGGGAGGGAAAGAGTGATGAGGAGATCTATTCTCCTTGGGGGGTCATTCCTTGGTCTCACTCATCCCAGCTCCACCACTCCCATCACTCCAAAGGCAGCAGGGATGTTCCACCTCCAGTCCCGGGTGGCCCAGGGCTACTCTGAACCAGTTTGGGATGAAGGATGTCCTGCAGGAAACCTCTGTGAGGCAGTGCTGGAAGCACTGGGTGCCTTCCTGGGAGAGCTCTCTCCTGGGATGGGATGGGATGGGATGGGATGGGATGGGATGGGATGGGATGGGATGGGATGGGATGGGACTGAAGCCCCTCTGTTGCCAGCAAAGGGACATTCCATGCTGGGTGACTGTTCTCCCATGGCCTCTCCTCTCCTGGAGCATGCTGGGCTCCAAGGAATGGGGTTTAGAGCAGAATTTGAGGCAGATATTTAAACAAGAACATCCCAGATCCACCTCACTCTGTCCCCACACCAGGGAAGAGCAGAACCACACAGACAGGGCTTGGCTCTGCTGTTCTTCACCTTGGCTGGGTCCTGCTTTTGCCCTGAACCCACAGCTGGACCACCAAACCCATCCCAAACCCATCCCAAACCATCCCAACCCCACCCCACCCCAGTGGCAGATGCCAGCCAGGAGGATTGCAGGGAGTGACAAACCCTCACCTGTCTTTGAAGGTCTTGGTGACCTGGGTGTGGCTCCACTTGCGTTTGTGCCACAAGGTGACCGCGGGGTCACCTCCGGCGCTGTCCAGGCGGCCACAGCTGTCCGGCTGGCCCAGGCCAGGGCTGGCTATCAGGGTCAGGTTGCCCAGGCTGTCCTTCTTGAGGTGCACAGACACAATGCCTGGAGAGAGGGGAAAACAAACGAGACAGAGATGAGCCCGTGGGGTGTCACAGAGGCCTGGCCACCACCTGGCCACCACCTCATGTTTTGGTGGCCTTTTACTGATCCCACTCTGATTTCAAGCCTAATAAAGCATCATTAGGCTGAGACCCTGGAAAATACTCTTAGGATTTTCAAGCATTCCCCCTCTCAAGGCTCAGTTTGAAACCTGCCTCCTCTGTACCCCCCATTCCTTTGCACCCCACCCCTCTGAGCTCTTCTGTGCCCCAGGTCACCCAGAAAAGCCCCCACTCCAGATCAGGAGCTCCCAGCTTATTTCTCACAAGGGATTTAAATGCTTTTTAAAGACAGCACAAGGCTGGAAACGCTTTTATTGGCAGGAAGCAAAGGGAGGGTTGGGGACAAGGCATTTTCCAAGGACACCCAGCGTGCCAACTGCTTCTTCTAGTTGGAGAGCCCCGGGAGCAGGGCAGGCATGTGGCCATGGGCTGGCAGTGCTGCCCACACATTGTCAGGGCCGTGTCCTTCCCCCAGCACCAAGGACCAGCACCCAGACATCCCATGGTGGGGCTGGAGTGTCACACGTCCGGTGTTTATGCCCAGCAGGAACCAGGACTGTGACCGGAGGTTATTTTTTTTTCCACCCTGAGTGCTTCAAACACCATTCTGCATTTGAACATTGCAATTTTCCCTGACTCTGACAGGAATCACAGGGCTCAAATACCAGCCAGTCCAGCACGGATTTAGCCCAACACGAGCCCATCCCTGGCACGGGGCCGGCTGTCTGCTCGTCTCAAGTGACAGCGCAGGAATGGCCACGGACCGCGCTGCCGCCGGCTCTGACCTTTCTGGGAAAGGCTGATAACACCAGCCCGCTCCCACAGCTCTGCCACGGCTCCCCGAGCCTCCCCACTGTGAAAAACACATCTTATATGGATTGGCTTTTTGCAAATATTAAACTGAATACTACGTGTGTTATGTTGGAAAGTTATGCTGTGTTAATGAGCAGCGCTGTGTTAATTTTTGATAGGATGGTAAATGTGGTTTTGTGGTTAAAATGTAGTTTTTGTAGTTACAATAGAGACTATGGATGTGGGATATTTTTTTAAGGAGAGGAAGGGGGTGTTTGTTAGAGATGGCAGCCACAGGACACCTGAATCTTTCAGAGAACAGGAATTTATTGCTGTTCTTGCTTTCTTATAAAAGAGACCAAATTCTCCTTCCTCACTCAGCCCTGAAGATGCCAAACTGGATTAAGAGAAAGAAGTTGACACTGAACAGAGAGAATCCTTTGTTTGAATGGAATTTATGCATCATGTATGAGATGTATGAATATGCAACAGGTTATTGAATATGCAACAGGTCATGGCTTTCAAGGGTTAATCCTCTGTTAACGGGGGTGCTTTTGGGGCTTAAATTGCCCAGGAGGGCACCCGAGCCTTTGTAACTCTTTGTTTTATTGTCACATATGGTCCTAACCCTAATTGTCCAAATTTTTATTACCCTAATTTTATTACTATTTATATAACCATTTTATTACTATTAAACTTAAAAAATAAAAAAAAAAAGTGATTGGCATTTTTCACACCCCGCTCCGGGGGCGTTCTTAGAGCACAGCCTTAAGCTGCACCACGGGAAGTTTAGGTTAAACATTAAAAAAAAATATTCTTCACTGAAAGAGTGATTGGACACTGCAATTGTCTGCCCAGGGAGGTGGTGGAGTCTCCGTGCCTGGGTGTGTTTAAAAAAAGCCTGGACATGGCACCCAGTGCCGTGATTTAATTGATGAGGAGGTGTTGGGTTAGGTCATAGGTTGGACTTGGTGATCTCAAAGGTCTTTTCTAACCTGGTTCATTCTGTGATTTGGGGCTGGGGAGCTGCCAGGGACCAGGGACAGGGCAGTGGGACCAGCAAAAGCAGCACTGGAAAGAGCCCAGTTGGGGACAGGGGGAGCTGGGCTGGATCCAGCTGTGCCCAGGGCATCCTCACCGGGTCTGCTGGGCATGTGAGGAGATGATCTCAGCAGCTCAACAAACAGTTCTGCTCTCCCAAGCAAAGGTGCCAAAGCAAATAAAGGTGCAAAGCCCCTTCTCTCCATTTCAAGTGTGATTCCAGCGAGCAAACACGAGCAGAGGCTTTGCCTCCTGTGCCTGCCGGGTTCTGCTGCCTCAGGGGTTTCCCCACGTGAACTGTCCCTGCAGCCCCTCCTGTTGGACTGGGGTACCCATCCTTCCTCGGGTCCTGCACCCCAAAACCTTGGCTTTGGATGCTTTTCCCTCGCCAGAGCCATTCCTGGTCCCTTCTGCTGTACAATCAGCATTATTGTGAACAGGCTGGGTTAAACGGGCTGACTTTACACAGAAACGGGGGGAAAATCTACCCAGGCTGCTCTGCCAAGGGAGCTGAGGGGCTGCAAACCTTCATTCAGGGAAAAAGGAATATTTTTAGTCCTCCCAGCCCTCTGTGGTAAGCTCAGGGAGTTCCATCTTCCTCAGGCTCCAGCATTACCTTTTCCCTGAGCCCTCTTCTTAAAAATCCATATTTCTGAGAGCAAACAAAATCTCCTCTCAGCCTGGATGACTGCTTCACATTTTCAGGGGATGTAGGCATGGAAAAAAAAAAAAAAAGCCAGGGTGTCTTTTGCCTAAATCAAAACCTTTTTCATTTTAAAAAGTCACGGGGAGGCGACCAGAGCCCTCGATTGCAAACACCATAACCTTAAAAACTGTCCTAGTTCCTGCCTGCAGTCAGCAGGGCTGTGCTCATTTGCATAGTGCTGACGGGCTGGCCCCAAAAAACTTATATATAGCGTGAAAGTAAGAGTTGTTAAATATCAGCCATTAATATGAAAATTAATGGAGAGATTTTCAAAGGCAAGAACCGAGCGTTAAATTGGAAGGGAATGTGATCCTCTCCCTCCTCCCAGCTGGAAATTCAGTCCTCAAAAAACCTACAGCTCAGCCTGCAAAGTGCTTTTTGTCTCCTGGGGGGATTCCACGGGGGTTTGCAGGTGTCCTGCCATGACCTGAGTGTGGCAGACGACCCCCAGAGCTCCTCCTTTGCTGCAGTGGGCAAACATCTCTGCAAAGCCTTTGGGTGCCTGTCTGTGCTGGCCTTTGGTGTCACTGACACCCCAATGCCCCTCCTGCCCTCACCAGCCAGCAGCCAGAGGGTATTTCTGGGTGCTGTCACCACGCTGGTGGCATCCCAGAGGCTCTCAGGAGGTTTCACTCTGTAACTGTGCCCTCGTGGGTTTATTTTTGTGTTTACAAGCGCATTCATCCACGGCCGAGGGCGCTGGGAACCTGAGCAGAACTGGGCTGGAAAACAAGCCCAGCATCCCCCTGCGAGCTCAACTAGGACAAGACAGGGCCTTCAAAGGGGGTAAAAGTCAGTCCCAAGATAACCAAAGTGTCTGATATGGGTGAGGTGAGCAGGAAAAGCCACGGGCTCGGGATGAGGCCTGAGTGATATTTGATCCCCATTGTGGAGAATGTCATCGTTACACAGAATGTCACCATTGCACAGAATGTCACCATTACATAATGGTCCCAGAGCCGTTCCCACAGCCCAGAAATAGAGATGAGGTACATGGATATGTGTGGGTGGGGGATGGAGCCACCAGGATCATTCCCCTCATCATCCTCACAGGAAAGCATTCCACCTCTTTAATTGCCTGGCAGCAGGGCTGGGACAGCCAGGAGAGGAATAAACCTCTGAGCCCAGTGCCAGATTGGAGAATTGCTTTTTAATCACCCCTCATCATAAAATTCTCTGGGATTTGAAATAGGAGAAGAAAAGACAAAAAGGTTTCCATAACCAGGGCACCCCTGAACTGGTTAAACTGGGAGTGTTTAACAGCTTTATCAGGGAGGGCCCAGTGCTGCAGCACCAAACCCCAGCTCCTGCCAGAGGAAACCGCTCAGAGGAAACTTTTCTCCCTTAAGCATCTTTTTAATATTGTCCCATAAATCTGCAGAGTCCCTGACTTTCTGGGAATGGGAGAGATTGGGCTGGAAGCACATTGGAGCTGTGGCTGACTGAGCTCTTTGCTGTAACACTGAAGGACCAAGAGATATTTTAAGTTTTTACGTGACAACCGAGCTTCTCGCCTCCCCCAAAAGCCAGGGTCAGGAGCTTTATGAGCAGCACAAGTCTGGCAGTAAAAGCAGAAAATACTGAAGGAATAAGAAAGAGAAGGGAGGGAGGATGTCTTAAAAAATGCTGGTGCTGCTCTCCCAGTGCTGCTTTCCAGGGGCTGAGAGATTCAGCTGGGAAAGGGGGTCAGGGATGGGGCAGCAAGCAGAGGGACAGGCAGGAAAATCCTCTGTGCCTGGAAAGGCCTGTGATAGATGAGTAATGTGATGACTGACTCTCACAATTAATAGATAAATATCATGTATATAGGTTAAGAGAAGTTTTATAGGTTTATAGGTGTGTTTTACCCCCTCACGTGGTTATTAAGGGACAGCTGGAGTTGGGACATTTGGGAGGGTGGGATTGTCACTACGGTGACACCTGACCTCCAATCGGGATTTGAGGAAGAGATCTCCACCACTGGACAGCGAAGAAGGGGTCAGTGGACAGAACTTTGGGAGGGGTTAAAGGGTTAAGAAGGAAAAAACCTCCTTTGTGAGGAGCTGAGCACATGGCGGGGAAATCTTTTTCTCCCAGCGCCGTAACTCTTTCTTAATTCAATCTTCTGTTGTATTTTTGATAAGCTCTAATAAACCTTCCTAACCTATGAAAAGTGAGTAGCGATTTCCCACAGGCCTCACCTGCAGCAGCTGGACATGCTTTTTAGGGAGGTGAGACCTCCTTAGCTCCCCTTACCTTTGTACTGAGGCGTGAACTGCCTCATGGCCAGGGGCAGGGACTCGTAGAAGCTCAGCTCCTGCGACACCAGGGGCTTGCAGATGGTGTGCTCATCGTAGGTCAGCATGCTGGTGTGGCCGCCCACCTGGTGCACGAAGGGCTGCAGGAGCACGGCAGCCCTGGGCTCGGGGGGACCCAGCGGGCTCTGACCCACCATGGTGCCAGGCACAGCCCCAGCCCCCTCAGCAGCAGCACACGGAGCTGGGAAACGCGGGCTGGCACGGGCAGGGCCGGGCCAGTTGTCGCCCACTCGGGTGTTTCCCCCACGCTGGGTTTTCCTCCACGCTGGCCTTTCACCGATGGAATCTGCAAAACGGAGGGAATGAGGGAATTAGAGGAGAAGGGTCACCCAGCAGCTGGGTGGGATGAGATCTGTCAGTGCCCAGGGGCTGGCAGGGAGCCCCAGCCTGACACAGAGTCCAGGAAAGCCCCAGTTTTGATCTGCTGAGGACAAGGGACAGCGATCAGTTGAGTGAATTAAAGCAGTGGCCTCGTCGAGGCAGCAGGGTCAGGGATTAACACACTGCATTGATGCTGTGGAACACCCCCAGTTTGTCCCACGGGCCATGCTAGGATGGTCCCAGGCCTTCCCTTGGACATTCCCTGCACAGCAGCATTGCTGCAAAGCCCCAGCAAGTCCCCAGGCCCTCCCTTGCCCTACAGCACTGTGGGTGGGGTGAGCAACAATTCCTGCACCTCCCAAAAAACCCCAGCTTGGGACATTCCCTGTCAGTGGGGTGAGCAACAATTCCTGCACCTTGCAAAGAAATCTCAACTTGGGACATTCCCTGTCAGTGGGGTGAGCAACAATTCCTGCACCTTCCAAAAAACCTCAGCTTGGGACATTCCCTGTCAGTGGGGTGAGCAATAATTCCTGCACCTCCCAAAAAACCTCAGCTTGGGACATTCCCTGTCAGTGGGGTGAGCAACAATTCCTGCACCTCCCAAAATACCTCAGCTTGGGACATTCCCTGTCAGTGGGGTGAGCAACAATTCCTGCACCTTCCAAAAAACCTCAGCTTGGGACATTTCTTGTCAGTGGGGTGAGCAACAATTCCTGCATCTCCCAAAAAACCTCAGCTTGAGACATTCCCTGTCAGTGGGGTGAGCAACAATTCCTGCACCTCCCAAAAAAACCTCAGCTTGGGACATTCCCTGTCAGTGGGGTGAGCAACAATTCCTGCACCTTCCAAAGAAATCTCAGCTTGGGACATTCCCTGTCACTGAGCACCGGAGCAGCAGCAGCAGCATTTCCTTCCCAGGCTGACCCACACACCCAGGGGGATGTGGATGTGTCACAGCAGCACCCACAGGGCTCACACCCAGCTTTCCACCCTGCCCCCAGCCATGGATCCATGCCTGATTCCAGAAATTCCTCCTTGATTCTGACAGCAACAAGTCTCAGTGTAAAGCAGCAGGGTAGGAAAATCACGGAGCACATCCATGGTGCATCCCCAGCAGCACCCACCAACACCAACACCTGCTCCTTCCCCCATTCCTCACAGGAAACCCATGGACAGCTCTGGGACAGCAGGAATTGAATCCCACAGCTCCAAAAAGGAGCTGATGTTGGTGCTGGCTTCACACCAGAGATGGACACTCCACATCCCAGACTCACAAGGATGGGAAAAAAATGATTAAAATCATCATTTGAGGATGGGTGCATGGCAGCACAGGCCCTTTCTCCTGATTGCTCCAGCTTCAGCACAACCTGGGGAGCTTTGCACCCCATTTCTGCCAGCAGAACCCCAGTGCAGGGGACAAGGACACCTTTGCAAGTTCCAGTTCTGCCAAGAAAGCCTCCAGGATGTGCTGCCAGGTGAGCAGCCCCCCCCCTGCCAGCCCCACGGGACAGATGTGACCCAGGCAGTGCTGTCACCCCTCCTTGAGCAGGAACAGCAGAGGGGTGGGGGCATCTCCTGGGGGCACCTGGAGCTTCCCATGGTGGGCAGAGCTCTTTGGGAAGGGCTTTCCCTGGAGCCAGCACTGACCCTGAGCTGGATCATTCCCCATCCTCTGGAAGGATCCAGAGCTCAGGACTCTTCTGGGTCCCTTCTGTGGTTTTCACATTTTACTGAACAGAATTCTTTCGCTCAGGATTNATTATTATCTTTCCAGCCTTCTGTAAATATCCTTCTTTATTCTTTAGTATAGTTTAGTACAGTTTTCTTTAACATAATATAATATCATAAAATAATAAAATACCCTTCTGATCACATGGAGTCAGAGCATCATTCTTCCCTCCCACAAAGGGTCAGGTTTTTTACAACACCCTTCTAATTCGGGATATTCTGTGATGCTCGAATCTCCCCTGCTGGGATTAACCCCCAAGGGAAAAGCACCTGGCGCAGGTTCCTGCTTTGTTCCCCACTGGAGTGGGCTGAAGGCAGGGAAGAGCCACTCCCACCTCCGAGCGCTCCTTTATCTCCCTCAGGGTGGGGTTTTTCCCCTCCCATTATTCCTCTTTGCAGAGGAATTCCTGCTCTGCAATTACCTTTCCCGGAGGAACAAAGCCAGGCCCCCGAGCCGAGCGCTTTCCAGCCGGGAAGAAAGCGGCTCCTCGGAGCTTTCCTGGGCGTTAATAAAAGCATTCCGCATTTTGTTAACTTGTGGCAATTTTTAAAGAGGATTTTCTGCCTCGGGAGCCGCAGGTTTGTTGTGGTTTGTTTTGTGTGGCTTTGCCCCCCTTCCTCCCATCCTTAAAAAGAAGGAGAAAAGCCAAAAGCAAGCGGATTTGTCATAAGACCTCTTTGGAGCAGGGAACAACGACTTAAATCCTTTCTTGCTTCTGAGACAGTCCAAGGCTCAGACTCAGCTGCCACAGCCCCCTGACAGCTCTGGCAACCTTAGCATGGCCAAGGGAGTTGGGGAAAAAACATCCACAATTTGATAAAGCTCCCGAATGTTTTCTCCCAAGCAAAACTCAGAGAAGGATTTGCAGTAGGAGAAGGAGGTTCTTTTCTGGGAGTTTCTGCTGGGAAGCAGCTCATCCATTCGGAGCAGATAAATGTTCCTGTGAACACTGAGCTCCCCTGAAACAAGACACTGGAAATAAATCACTTCCACTGGCTCAAGGTATCGCAAATGCCAGGAGATATTTACGTCACTAAAAATACACTGAATTACAGATAAATCAAGACCCTCCAAGAAAAACCAGAATCTGCCAGCGTTTTTCCCCCAGCTAAAGGAAAAGCAGCTCAGGTGCTGCAGGTGGAGGCAAGCCAGGAAATATTGGGGAAGGAGGATATGGAGAATATTCCTCTGCATAGAAGAGAAATATTCCATTCTCCAGGAAAGGGATGGGGCTTTGGAGAAACCATGGGAGGTGTCCCTGCTCCTGGCAGGGCTGGGGCTGGATGAGTTCTGCCCCAGTGTTGGGGACAGCGCTGCTCCCCTGGCACTGTCACCTCCCAGGCAGGACCAAATCTCAAAGGAGTCTCAGCAAAACAGGTTGTTTATCCCAAACTCCAAACTGAGCCAAAAGGAACCAGCAGATTCAATTCTCTAATCTTTGAGTGGCACCTACTCCATCCCCATCCCATCCCAAACAGGACTCGTGTGGTCCCAAGGGGAATGCACAGCCAGGCCAAGCTGGGTCCTCTTGGCAGAAACACCCAGAAATATTAAAATACAAAATCCCTCTAAAAACAAGAGATGTGTGCACAGCTCTGTGCTCTCAGTGTCCCCTCGTGGCCTCCTCCCTGCTCCCAGAGCATCCCAGAGCTCCAGAGCTGGGTTCCAAGCACTGCAGGAGCTGCAGATCCTTCACTTCATTAAAAGGCAAGAAAAGAACGTGGCTGAGAGCTGTGTGTGCACAGCTCCTGGTGCTGGAGCTCACCTGGAGCCCCAACCAGCCCTGCAGGGAACCCCAGAGCTGGGACCTGGTGCCACCACAGACTCGGTGCCACCACGGACACGGTGCCACCACGGACACAGTAACACCAGGGGACCCAGTGCCACCATGGACTCAGTGCCACCACAGACTCAGTGCCACCACAGACACAGTAACACCAGGGGACCCAGTGCCACCATGGACCCGGTGCCACCACAGACTCGGTGCCACCACGGACACGGTGCCACCATGGACACAGTGCCACCACAGACACAGTGCCACCACACTCTGCAGAAAAGGGCACAGCTTCCCTCACCCCCCTGCCCACTTTCTGCCTTCCACAGCACCTCCCTCCCCTCCACTTCCCAGCCATTCCACGAGCACCATGGAGAACCGAGAGCCACCAGCTCCAGGGTCACTGCAGAGATTCCCACCAGCCCCAAGAGCCGCCTGTCCCTGCTGCTCCCTTCCCTTCCCACCAGCCAGAGCCTTCCTGCCAACATCCCAGCCACCTCCAGAGCCGTGCCCATCCTGCCCCATCCCTCCTGCCCTGGGATCCAGCCCGGAGCTCACCTTGGGCTGCAGGAGTCCGCCGGGGGCTGCCTGCGCTGAGTTTCTCGCTGCTTCTCGTTGCGGCTCCAGAGGGAGGAATGAAGGAACATTTGGGCATGGCCCGACTGCGTCGGCGCTGGCAGGAGCCCGGAATGTCCAGCTGACATTCCAGGGGCTGCGCTAGGGAGGAACAGCCTGGGCGGGACGGGGAAACGGCCGCGTGCGAGGGCTCGGAACAGAACGAGAGGAGCCGGCCGTGCGCTCCGGCTGTCTTGGGAAATCGGCTCTCCAGGAAAACAACTGGGGATTTGTCCATCTGTTTTCCACGGAACTCCCCCTCAGCTCGGGTTTGTCACCTCCCCGCAGAGTGGGTTGACATTGGGAGAAGGATGGAGCTTCCCGGAGCTCCCAAAGCACCGGGAAGAGCAGCCCAGGGAGACGCGGGAGGAGAGGCGCAGGGTGGGGACAGGGGCTGGGGGACACCAGATCCCCCTTTGTGGCAAAAGAAGGGTGTGGGCAAAGGGGGAGAAGGCCAGGGCTTGTCCAAAGCTGGGCAGGAGATGAGTGGATCCAGAGCTCCAGCCCTGCCAACGGGAAAAGAGACACGTCAGAGCTGGGAGCCGTGATGGGAATGGAAAAGTCCCAGGGAGCTTCCTGCCAGGGCCACACTGTCCCCTGCAGCCACTCTTCAAGGACAGCGTGTGCCTCCAGGCCTTACTGTCCTGTCCAGCATGTGCCAAGGGCTCCTGCCTGCCCCCTGCACCCCAAAAACATGGGATCCATGTGGTTTTTAGGGAATCACAAGGAACACCCAGCCTGGGCAGCACTCAGGACAAGGAGGGGACGGTGCCCACTCTCAGTCCCCAGCAGGAACTTGGGGACTTCAGCACAGCCATGCCCAGGCCTGGGGCCCCCCAGGGATGCCAGGGGGGAAATGCTGGGGAAGAAAAGCTCACAGCTGGGATAAGGATTGGTGGATGTGGAAATTCCCACTAACTGGAGGGGAGAAACCAGGCTCGGGATGAGCAGAGGGATCAAACTGATGGTGAGGGCAGAGGCTGAGATTAAAGACAAGGATGAAAGAAAGACCCAGATTGCCAAGGCCTGGCTTCCCAGCTCCCCTGGATCTTTCCAGGAGAACTGGCCCCGTGCCCTGACTCCGTGCCCATCAATAAGGTGCAGCATCAGCTGTCGTGTCAGCAGCAGGAAAAACATCCCGTGGGAAGGGCTTTAAATGGAAGCAGGAAAGGAAAAGATGAAGAGCTGGGTTCATTTCAGAGTCCTCGTTGGACCACGTTTGCCTCCCTGACAGGGAGGGGATGCAACAGCTCCAGTGGGTGAGTTATTTATAGAAATGTGGTTCATTAGAGGAATTTATTTTGCAAGAAAGTGGGAAAGGGCCCTCAGCAGCTCTGGTTGGCAGTGGGGGCTGGGGGCGGGGAGCAGGGCAGGGGGCAGAACCTGCTTTTCCCAGGAAAACTGCCAAAATTCCCAGTCCAGTCTGGCATGGAGAGAGGAGATGGAACAGGGGACACGGTGGGGGTGACAGCCACAGCCACCATCAGACAGCAACAGCCCCTGGCACATGGAATGGCTCCAAACAGCACCATTTCCTCACCTGGAACAGATTCCAGCTGTAACTTAGCAACCTCACCTGAGTAAAAGCATCCCACCAGGAATGCAGGGCCTGAGGAGAATCAGCCTTGCACTGATTCCCTCCCTTTTGTTCCCAAATCTCAGCAGCAACTGCAGCCAGAGAGGAGCAGCTCCTGCTGGCCACGGAGCCATGGAGCCACCCCCTTGCTGTGGCACTGGAAATCCCCTTTGTCACCCATCGCCACGGGATGAGATGAATCCATCCCAACCTGAGTCACCCCTTCCCACAGAAGCCACACAGTGCTGGGGAACCACTCCTGCCACACCCCAGAGCTTGGGAGAAGCTGGAACTCCACCTGATCCGAGAAAAAGCACTTGGGACAGGCTGTGATGTCTCAGCACAAATAAAAGTAGCAAATTATTGGTAATAAATTTATTTCTGATATTGATTTTTTACAGAGCTAAATGGAACATAGAAACAGCACCAAGCCATTGAAGTTTGTTCTACAAAACCAGGTTTAATACAAAAGGATGACAGCAATGCCTGACTCTGCGCTTCTGGACGGTTAAAAAAGCTCACCCAAACCCCACCTAGAGTTTAAAAAGGTTTAAGAACAGAGGCACCGGTGTTTGAGAGAATTTCTCTGGCAGCAGTGATGATCTTGATACATGTGGGAAGAATCAAGGTTGCCTTTATTCCCAATTTATTGCAGTGCAAGGGGCTGGTCCTTGCCTAGAAGAGCTGTTGAGTCTCCTGCCCAAACACCCACACCCAAAAATCTGGGGTAAGAGCCACCTTCATGCAGGATATTCCCCATTTAATGGGAAAGATCTCCTGGTTTTGCTCCTGGAGAGCTTCTGCTCCATCCAGGTGGGGAGAGGTGCAGACTCTGCCAGGTGAGCAGGCACAAGGAACACACCTGGAGTGGCATCAGCTGCCCAGGGCTGTGCCCTCAGCCAGCCCAGAGCCCGGGACAGGAGCAATCCGAGCATCCAGCCCCAGGATGTCCTCAAGGACAGCAACATCTGGGGGCTACAGGGCTCAAATCACTGCTGGCTTCACTCTGCAACTCCTCCTGCCCGAGGCCAGCAAAGGATTTGTGTCCTGCAGCCCCAGGAGCTGCTGCAGAGCCCTGGCAAGAGCAGAGCAGCAGCTCCTCACACACTGGTGCCATTTCCTGGGAGTTCCTCCACTGGACAGAAAGAGAAGCTGAAGTAACCAAGTGATTACAGACACGAGATACAATGCAGCAGGGCTGGGACAGAGCCAGGCTGCTCCTGGGACCCACAGAGGGCTGCAGGAACAGCCACAGTCCCAGAGCTGGCACCTCCCTGCTCTGACACGAACACAGACACTGCAGCTGCCCAGCTCTAACATGAACACTGAGCCCTCAGAGCCCTCCCAAAGCTGCCCTGTAAGAGCCACGGAGCAATCCTGGGCTGCAGCCACAGGAGAGCACCTTTAGATGCTTCCTATATCCTTTATTTTCCACTCAAATTCCCCCCCCACGCCCCCAAAAAATAATAAAGCACACAGACTGCAGACTTAAAAGTGTAACAGGGTCACAAACTCTCCTCCACCACCCCCAGCCCAGCCCAAACCACCAAGGCACGTCAGGCTCCCCCCTCTCTCCAGGTCCACTTCACCCAATTCCCCCTCTCCCCAATTTTGGATGGATGAAGCCAACATAGAACATTTTCCTTGCTGGGAAGCAGAAAGTGCTTCCTCACTGTCTTTGCACTGATAAAAACAAACGCAAACAAAGACACGCCTGCAACTGCCACCCTAATGTTTCCATGGGAAATGTTATCTTTCAGTACATTCCCTGATGGACTCTGCCACCAGTTGGCCTTTGCAGAATTGAGGTCAAATTTTGCACCCCCAGGCTCTGGCAGAGCCCCCCAGCCCTCGAGAGGGGTGTGCAGTTATTCTTTGTAGGTTGTTGTTTGCTTGCCACGGGAGCCAGGTCTCTGTGGAAGGCTCACTTTGGTGCAATCCCAGCTTCCCACCAGCTCAAGCCCATCTTCTTTCCAAGCCAGTATTGCCCTGAACGTGTGTGTTTGGAGAGTTTCAGCAGTGAGAGCAAACAGAGCCGTGCAACCCCCAACCCTGGGCCAGGCCCTGCTGCTCCCAGCAGCAGGCAGGGCCCTGAGCCCTGCACAGGGTCCATGTCCCACCCGATCCACGGCTGCTCCTCCTGCTGCCCTCAGTGCTCCGAGTCCGACAGGTACGAGGGCTGAGTCCATCTCCACACCAGCATGTCCTCCCCTGCCACCCTGTGGGATTCTGTCTGAATCCGGGACTCGTTGGAGGCCAGGAAATCCACGGCTCTCTCCCACACCCGCTTCATCTTTTTTCTGCAAGGAACAGCAAGAAAATAAATGAGAATCCCAAGCTGGTTGTGCTTCCGTGCCTGCAGCAACTCTGCCTGTGGATTTGGCTGCCTGCTGTTCCCTGTGCAGGCAGAAAAGTGCATCAAACAAACCCTGGTTTAGAGATTTCAGACCAGGGCACGGCCACACAAATCCTGCCTGGGGGGAAGATGAGAGGCTCTGTCAGTGCCCTGAATTTCTGCATCAATTTTTGCTGCAAAGGGACTCGATGAGCAAACCGCCCTCCCCAGTCCTGCACACAGAGATCTCAGCCAGGGGGACACCCTGATGTTCACCCCAGCTTTGGATCCAGCAGTCCTGGGCATCTCACACCCAGGGATGGCTCAAACAGCTGCAGTCATCCCTTGTAGCAAAAGGAACCCTGTTTCTGGTACAGAGGGAGGATGTTTAACACTTCACAGGAGGAAAAAGCAACTCCATTTAACCAAAACACAAGAAATAACCCTGCAGAAATGGAGCAAAGCTCCAGGATCCAGCCCTGCAGCCCCACCACCCATAAAGCAATGACCTCGACTACAATTCTTGTCTGAGAAAGCTCCAAACCCAACCTGAGACAACACCAAATCCATCTCACTCCAGCTCCCTTCCCAGCTGCACAACTCAGCTGGCCCCTTTCCAGGCACACAATCACTGCAGAGGAGCCCCAATATCCTGTTCAGTTCATGGGAATTGTTTTGGTCTGGAGAGCCAGGTGGGATGGCTGGGAAAGGGGACAGCACCAGACACCCAGCAGATGAAGCAGAGGACACCTGATGCTCCAGGTCCAAGCAAACCAAACCCAAGTACTGCTGGAGAGAACAAGGACAACCCACCTGTGGCACTGCAGCAAATACCAGCTCTGGGGCTGGCACACTGATCTGCACCAGGTGCAGCCACAGCCTGAGCCGTGTCCAAGCCTTTCCCAACCCAAAGGCTCCAGCCCCGTCCTGCAGAGCAGCTCCAGGGATGCATTTTGGAGCTGTGCTGAACCCCATCCTGCTGCTTCCAGCCCTCCTGAGTGCCCAGAGCAGCTCACCTGCTCTGAGGAGGGATCAGGCTGTCCCGGACGTGGAAGATGCCAACGTAGGGGTAACGCTCCAAATTCCGCTCCCATTCCTTGTAGTGGTCCTGGACAACAGCTGGAGGACAGGAGGACACAGCAGTGAGGGCTCAACCCTGCAGGAGCAGAGCAGAGCTCCCTGTGCTCCCACAGCTCCTACCTATGATCTTCTTCACCATGTCATACATGGCTTGTTCCTCCTCCTCCATCTTCCGCCAGCGGTACCGGAGGTAGAGCAGGATGCCCCAAAGGGTTATCAGACCTAGGAGAATAAAAACAAAGGGAATTCAGGAACTGACAGCT
Organism: Peucedramus taeniatus; assembly: GCA_013400575.1. Lineage (NCBI taxonomy): Eukaryota > Metazoa > Chordata > Aves > Passeriformes > Fringillidae > Peucedramus > Peucedramus taeniatus. Next base: position 59,822 of record WBNO01007123.1, on the reverse strand, counting down.
GTGTGCTTGCTGGATGCAGTTCTGGTTCTCACTGTGAGCCAGGCCTGCTTGGAACTGAATCCCAGTGATTGCTTTTGCTCCCCAGAGCAGCTGCACCCCAAAACCCCCTTGTGCTGCCCCCCTGCAGCACAGGAGCACCTGTGGATGTGGGATGAGGTGGTGGGAAAGCCTCAGCACAGAGCTGCCCTCACAAAAGAAACAGCACAACCACAGGGCCCCAGGTCTGCAAATCCCAGAGGAGGCTTTGCCAGAGGCCACCCCCAAAAGGATCACTCTGGAAGACTGTCAGGTTTCACTGCTCCATGGAGAGCTGCTGGATAGGGAAATAAAGCCTGGGGCTCCAGTGGCAGCCCAAAATGCAGGACATGTGTATGGCAGGTTTAGCACTTACAATGCCCCCAGTAGGACTTCAGTGTCTGCAATAAACAGAACTGTCCCTTGTCACCCCCTCCCTGTCAGGTTGGATTAGAAACTCCTGCAGTCACACAGCTCTCGTTATCACCTTGCTGGGTAAAACCCCTGTCTCAGCTGAGGCGTGACAGACTATTCCAATAAAACCTCCAACCCTGAAATGCTACAAGTCATTATTAAAGAGGCTGGAGGACTTGGGAGCTTAGAGCAAGAAAAAAAGAAAAACTGACTCCTTAAGGTAAGTTAACACTTATTCTGCAGCCCATAATAATGGGCACTTGAGGAATACCCAGAGAGCTCATCAGCTGCCTGATTTAAAGCAACTTTTAAGCACTCACAGCACAAGAGGAGGGCTGTGGGTCTCCTGTGCTGCCAGAACAAAGGTTAATTAGACATTAACTCATCAGCAGATTTATTTCACCTCTGTTAGGTGCTTCCTATGGCTGAGGAATGTGTGAGGACAGGGCTTCATCCCTGCAGCTGAGCCCCAAGAGCCACTTACTCCAGAAGAACAGGAACAGGTTCATGATGGCCGTGACCACGGCCCTGCGGAAGCGGCAGCCCAGCCCCATCTGGGGGTGGGCAGATTCCAGGCAGAACACTTCCTCCACGCTGGAAACAGGCTCTGACAGGTCCCTGCCTTTCAACCTGATGGGAAGAGGAAGAAAATCTCACCGAAGAGTGCAGGCTGCAACTGCAGTCTTTAATCAAGGCCGAGAGAACAACCAGACTGCGGATGCAGCTGCTCGCAGGAAATGCCCCCACACCCAAGCAGAGCCTCCTGCCAGAATATCTGGGAACTGGCTGCTTAGGCAGGGATGGATGTGGCTCCAGGAAGGCAGCGGGGCTGCAGCTCCCACTGGCACGCTGAGTATCCCTGCACTGCCTCTCTGACAGCCCCTCTCAGCGTGCACAAGACTGAACTCGGAATTGGATTCCCACCTCCCAGCACGGAGATGGAAACGTTCCCTGAGTCAGAGTCACTGCTCAGCCCGGGCAGTGGGAGCTGGGGGACCCAGGCTGGAAGCAGGAGCAGCTCAAAGAGTGACAGAGCAGCAGCAGAGAGCCCTGCAGAGCCCTCAGCTCCCCTCCCTGCAGCACTGCTGCTCCCAAGCCCAGGCTCACTCCACACTGAGCCATTCCCAGAGCGTACAGGCACTGAGGGGTCCAAGGGACAGCAGCAGATCCAGGGGAACTGGAACAAATGGGATTATATTTTTTAAGCTCCTAATTATGAACAGCTCATTAGACAAAGAGGTTTGCTCAATTTACAGGTGTTCAGCTCATGAACTGCAGAGAGCTCGACTGGTTCTGGGTTCTGCAGGAGCTGCACACACACGGTTGTTTCCCAATCTCTTGTTTTATTTACAACTCAAATTCCACGGGAATATTTAAAACATGCAGCAGAATCACCCAGTGCAAAGCTCATTTTCAGTCCTGCCTCTCAGACTAGCAACTAAAAAATAATCTCATGTAGCTAAAAATGCCAGGGGCAGGGTTTTGGGGATGCTGCCATGCCAGCTCCGGGGAAGCAGAGCTGTTTGGGGACCAGCCAGCAGAGCTGCTAATTAACAAAATAAAAAGTGGGAGGATATTGTTTCCCACAGCTTCTGACTGGAAATGTGCTGGAGTATAAAAATACAAGATTTGAAAACTCTGCATCCCAGCCCACCTACAAATCCAGCCCTGCCCCTAAGGAAGCTGTGCCCCATCCTGGGAATTTGCACAGCCCAGGAATCAAAGCAGCAGATGCTGTCTGATCCACGGATCACAGCAGCAGCTGCAGGAATATTTAAGAGCAAATGGAGCAGTGGGAATTCCAACAAGCTTGCCCACCAACCCCAGCACCACGACTGCTGCAATTCACTTAATCAGAGACACATTTAGCAACGTGGAAATGCAAACAACTGTTAAGGCTTTCGAGTTAGACTGGAGGCAGCCCACGCTTCCCAGAGGAAGGTGATGATGGCTGCTGACTATGGGAAAAGTGACCACGTGGGCAAGTTAAGGAAGAGTTGTAGGCAAAGGACCATGGGCAGAACACCAGGACCACTCAACAGGAGGCACAACACAACCACTGATGGCCACCAGCAGCCCTGACCTCCCACTTCCATCTCACCTGCAACACATCCCTGGACACAGTGTCCTACAGCCCGGGCTGGGAATGAGACTCCTGGAGGGAGCTCAGTTCCCATCCTGCTGCAGGGCTGTACTTTTCCTTTGGAAGTTTGCCCAGCAAGCTCAGCCACAGCCAATCCCAGCCCACCTGCTGCAGCCCAATGAGCTCTGGGAGCTGAAGGGCACCACTGACCCTGTCAAATTCCACCCCAGCCAACACCCAGATCCCCAACTTTGACACAGTGGGCTCCTGCCCACCCAATTCCCAAATCCCTGCTGCTGTTCAGTATCAGCAGATCCCTAACTTTGACACAGGGGGTTTCTACTCACCAAATTCCCAAATCCTTGTTGCTGTTTAGTATCCAGTGCAGGGCAGCTTCAAACTTCTGTGAGGAACTGCCAGTTACATTCTGTGCAAAGGAAGCCATAAGAAGATTAGCCCTCCATTCATTTAAAATACTGACCAACATGATTTCATTACAGCAGTGGGAGAATTCATTCCATAGGGGCTGTCCCTAGGTTAATTCTTATCAGGATTCTGCAAACTGGAGGGAGGAGAACTAAGCCTGAAGGTCTGCCTGGCCTAAAGTCTTCTGACTGGGGAGATGATGCATGAAGCACTCTGTGAAATAACACCATCCCAGACTGTTAGGGCAAACCACTAAATACAACATAATCTTACTGACAGGTTACCAGGAAGGAAATGGAATGCTGGATCAGAGCAGTCTGTCTCCTGACACTCTGCAGTAGAGAAAAATCCTTCTCCTGCCCAGCCCTCAATCCAGGGAAATTTCTGGTTGCACAAGACTGATGGCTCCAGTGAAACAACAAACCATTAAGATTTACAGGGGGTGAATCAGAGATGGAGGAGAAAATGATTTTCAAAAGAACTGCTGAGAACAGGACTGGCCAAAGGGGAAGTGAGAGATATGGGAGAGAATCAAAGCAGGATGAGGAAGCAAAATGGATGGTGAATTGTTTTAGTGTCTCTTATTTATTGCTTTATAAGAGACTAAGCACTGGGTTGTAACAAAGCTGCTCAGAGCCTACTCACCAGCACATGATCCTTCACCTCACTAACCCAAATGCACTTGCTTTTTAGGTTCTCAGGGTTTCCACATTCAAAATTACCTGGTAAGAAAAGTCAAACAGAAAAATCATGTTTATAAAAAAAAGCCCTTGAACAGCTCAGAACCAGGCTCTGAATGTACACCAAGAAATGCTCTCATTTCTAATCAGTCCCAGCCCTGAGCAAAATGATTCCAGGGTGAGATTTATATTGCAGGCAGATCAGATGACTATTAATAAAATGCTCAGCCACTGCACAGAGGTTGGATAAGGGCAATCAAACCTCTCACTTCAGAGCTGCTGCTGGATAAGGGCAATCAAAGCTGACACTTCAGAGCTGCTGAACACACAATGAGGGGGAAAAGTATTGCTCCTGCCCCTTGCAGAGCACAGAACCACAGCTGCCACCAGGTATCAGGTGTGGAGCTAATGATCAGTGTTCAAAATGCCTCCAAGGAGCTGAAATCACAGCTCTGCCTCCAGCCCAGGCACAGGAATGCTGGCAAAGCACTAAATCCTCAAAATCTTGCCTCACCAAGTTGACTAAACAAATGTGCTAAGTAAATCTGATGGAAATCCGAAGTCAGATTTGAAAAGATTTAGGAATTCTGTGCAGCTTCAGTATCCAAAGGTTTCAGCCTTGAGATCTGAAATGCAGAAAATGGAACTGAAACCCTTTTATTGATTACCACTGCTGTGAATCTGGCTGAACAAGTCTCTGCTCGTACAGTGGATTTCTAACAGCCTACTCCATCCCAAAATACCAGTGATGGGCTGGATTTACTCCTGGAGTAGGGACTGTGCTGGGTCAGCTCCTCATCTCAGAGAGCCTGTCCCACTCTGTGGTGAGGAAAAGGAGAGACACTCACACATCTGCTGCCACATTTCAGCAGAAATGACAATTTCTTAGGACACTTCATGTGTAAGAACACATCAGTTTACACTCCTGCCTCTATCCTGAAGACAATTTCAAGCTGTTGTTAGAAAAGAATAACAAACCCAGCCAATCCCACCTGAAACTCCCAACACTTCAAGTACAAACAAGGCCCACTCACCCAGGCAGGGAGACAGGAGTGCATTAGCCAAGCACCACTCAGAACAAAAATAAACCCACCTTCCCCTGTTTTCCTATTCCCTGCCTGCCTCAGAAGTCCTCAAAGGGAACTGCCCGTTCCATAAACCCCTCCAGAGTGGGACAGGAGTGAGCAGGAGCTGGGAGAGGCAGCTCCTGCAGGCCCTGCAGGGGTGGGGGTGTGCTGGCACTCACCTGCCTGCACAGACAGGTAACTGTAGAGCTCGTGCAGCACAGCCATGGTCACGTCCTTGTGCTTGGCCTGGCAGAACTGCAGGGCATAGACAGGGACAGGGACACACATCAGCAGTGGCATGGGGACAGTGGGAGTGCAGCTCCAGACATCAGACAGAACCACAGCACTGGAGTCTGGCTCAGTCCTGCACCACCAGCTCCAGCCACATCTCCTGAGCAGGGGAATGTTCCAGGCACAAGTGACCCTGAGCATCTTCTGCAAGTCCCTGCCCAGAGGAACTGGGTGAGTTTTAAGGTCCCTTCCAGCCCAAACCAGTCTGTGATTCTGGGATTCTGTGAAGTGCCACCAACCCACAGCCCAGCCTGCAGCACCAGCCTAAGACCTACCACAGATGGATCCACCACCTCCAGAGCTTCCCAGCACACTACAACTCAGAATCCAACACAAAACCTTCTCCCTCCTAATCATGGAATGTTTGGGTTGGACAGGACCTTTAAAGTTCATCCAGTTCCACCCCTGACACCTTCCTCTATCCCAAGCCCTGTCCAATCTTGGGCACTTCCAGGGATGAGGCAGCCACAGCTTCTCTGGGAATTGCATCCCAGCCCCTCCCCACCCTCCCAGGGAAGGATTTATTCCCAATATCCCATCCAAACCAGCACAGGGAATCCTGGAATGGTTTGGGTTGGAAAGGATCATCCATTCTCACAGGCAGGGACACCTGCCACTATCCCAGGGTGCATTTTATCCACTATCCAACCTGGCCTTGGGCACTCCCAGGGATAGGGCAGCCCCAGCTTTTCCAAAAATCCACCCTGACAGAGGGAGCAGGCACTCCATGGTGGACCTCAGGGAATTAGCTGGATTAAATCTTTTACTGTTAAAGCTCTAAACAGCTTTATTGCAAACCAATACCACTGCTGGTACAACTGTTAAAAAATAAATTGATTCACATAATTGGGAATTTAAATTTTTATCTTTCAGAGTCTCATATACACTCCTAACTTAATCTGGCCCATTAATTCCAGCTCATCAAGTCCCAGTTTTTCTGTAAAACGATAGAACTAATAATTTTACAGTGATACTGTTATGGTGGAATAGACTACCTGGAATAATCACTGTTCTGTGAGAGCTCACAAGATTGAGTATAAATAAATAAATGCTTACATCATCCGTTCTTTTGTCACAATCCACAGGCAAGAGATTAACTAGGAGAGAGAAGAGGGTGAGTTAGCTGGCTGCAAACAAGAGCTTTGATCAAGAAAATAATTATCTTTGTAAAAGCAGGCTCAACTCAAAGCCAGGTTCTGCTATTGTTCATCTCCCCCTGGCAGCACCTGGAGAAGCAAAGAGCCCCTGCATGAGCTGCTTTGGGAGCAGCCCTGAGGAAAAACACACCAGGGATGGAGCTGATGAATGTGCTCAGCTGGGGAGTGAAAACTGGGGCTGGGTGTTTTAACAGCTCCTGTTTGAGGAGAAGCTTCACGCTGATCCTTACACTCCAGTGCTGCCTCTTGCTGCCCACCAGGGCCACCTGAAATATCCCAGCACAGCCAGGGAGGGAGGTGAACACCCCTGGAGGGCTGATTGCAGCTCTGGGCTCTGCAGGGCTTCAACATTCCTGCCTCCAGAGCTCCTGTCACAGCTGAAACAGGACAATCCAGTGACAATGGGCAGATTCATCCTGGCTTCGGGAATGCAGCAGATTTCCCAGCCCACACCAAGGGCACAATGTGCCCAGGCTCAGGACCAGCACCTTCCCAAAACAATCCCCAAACCCTTTTTTGTTCAGCTCAAAGCCTGAAATGTCCCCATTTCCAACTCTGCTTTAAGAACCAGTTGCTGGGGAAACTCCTTTTCAATTCTCACGGGAGAGAGACACACTGCCACACCTGAAGTGCTGAACTGATCTGCTGCACTATCTCCTTGGACAGAATAAAGGCTGGGAAGGGCTGTGCTGGCAGAGGGAACATAAAAAACACACCCCATGTACTACACAGACATGGTGTCACATCATAAAATCCATCCTTGGCCCAGCAGAAATGGCACTCCACATAAACCCCACGGTTCTGAGGGACTGAAGGCCAAACTCGTTCGGAAAAAACAAACTTTTGATTTGCTTCCCATGACTAATAAGGTTGCCCATAGGAAAGGGGAGATGGGAAAAGGGACAGAAACACAGATGTCAGGTTATGGCAATGAGAATGATAAAGGTGATGGGGATGAAAGCCATAAAGGGAAAGCAGGAAGGCAGGTGAGGAATAAAGTTCAAATGAAAATTAAACCAGCGCACGTACAGCTCTCCTCTCTCCCATCCAGCCAGCCTGACCCAGCCATCTTCACCACGAGGATGCCCAGAAAAATCAGGAGCAGCACCAAGCTGGCGAGGCAGAGGAACTGGGACAGGTAATACTCCAGGCCTTTCCCCTTTCCCTCGGGCTGCTGCCTGGGCGCTGAGCGCAGCAGGGCGGTGCGCGGGGTCACTCCGTGCCCCCCATCGCCGGCTGCCCGCCACGGGAAGCGCCGGATCAGCCCCCCAGCCCTGCTGCCCGCATCCCGCTCCGCCTCCTTCCCAACGCTGGAAGCCAGGTCCTCCTTCCCTCTCCTGAACAGGCTGCTGAACCTGCCGGGGGCCGCCGAGGAGCCCCACTGGCTACTGGGGGTCACCTCGCTCTCCCGTCTCCACCAGCTGTTGGAGGAGAGCCCCCTCCTCTCCCCCGCCGTGTCCCAGGCAGCCCGGGAGCTCTGCGCCCCAATTCCCCCTCCCGATGTCCCCCAATGGCTCCTGGACTTCTCCTCGCTGGGATGGGCTTTGGAGGCTGCCGAGGAGCCCCAGTAGGGTGTGGAGCTCAGCCCTCCAACCCCATCCAACCCCGAGCCCGCCCGGCTGCCGAGCCCCCCGCTCCTCTCTGCCGAGGGGCTCCACTGGGATGTGGAGTTGGACCCCCGCACCCTGTCCAGGGTGGGTCTCAGGCCACTGCTGAGCCCCCCACTCCTCTCTGAGGCGCCCCACTGCAGTGAGGAGCCCCGAAACCCATCCAGGGTGGCCCCCAGCCCCTGGCTAAGCCCCCGGCCGTGCTCTGCGACATCTCTGGATGTTTCCCAGTGGGACGCAGAGCTCAGAGCCCCGACCCTGTCCGCCCCGAGGCCCCCGCTCCTCTCTATGGACGTGTCCCACTGCGAGGGGGAGCTGAACCCCCCGTGCCCGGCCAGGGATGCCCCCAGCCCACCGCCACCTCTCTCCACAGTCGTCCCCCACTGCTCCGAAGGGCTCAGCCTCCCGAGGCCGTCCCGGGAGGGGCCGCCCTCAAGCCTGATGCCTCCACCCCGGCCCGGCGGGGACCCC
>WBNO01007123.1:37807-51568 GCA_013400575.1 Peucedramus taeniatus | reverse complement strand
GTGCGGCCGCTGCGCCGGGCCGCAGCCACCTCGGCCCGCAGGCAGCCCAGCTTCTTGATGTAGACCTTGCGGGTGGTGGCGGTGATGGGCCCCGGGCGGTAGCCGAGCGCCAGCAGCTCCTTGCGGAGCTCCGCGTCCGTCAGCTCCGCCATGGCCGCGCCAGGCCCCGCCGGAAGCGCCCCGCGGGCGGGAAGCGACGCCGCCATCTTGGGAGGGGCCCCTGGCGCCGCCATGTTGGGAAGGGCACGGGGCGTGTGGGGAAAGGGCGCGGGGGCGGGCGCCATGTTGGGAAGGTCAGGGGGGCGCGGGCTCTGTGTCCTGAGGGAGCAGCACTTCCCGCTCCGCGCTGCTCCCTCGGGACCGGGGAAAAGCGGGAAAATGGGGAAAACAAAAGGCGAAAGCTGTCTCATCTGCGGAACGAGCCGGTGTCGATGATGGGCTGTCCCCCATTGCTGTGTGCGACTGCTCCTGGAGCGGCTCCCACCTCACCCCGATGTTCTGACACTTTTAGGGCCATTCTCCCAAAAAACGTCCCTTTCACAGCCACCTGCCACCCCCACACGCATTTCCATCATTGCTGCCCAGTTGCTGAGCTCTGCCAGAACCTCAGGCAGGACCAGGATACAGATCCATTAAATATTTCCTGTTAAGGGGGGTCCCTCCACACCCCACACCTAAAACAGCAAACCCAAGCGTTGACTTGTAAATTTATTTTGGCACAGCTGTGATGAACAGTAATTGCTTTTTCCTGCTGCCGCCGCTAAAGAAAGCGATGAAAGCGGCTGAAATACGGTGGCGTCATGTCGGAATTTAATTAAAGGTAATGGAGCGGTGGTGCTGAAGGTGCTGAGGGCTGGCTGCGTGCCGTGGTTTTGGTGATGGATGTGTGACACTGGGGTGCAGGACACGCCGTAGTCCCTCAGGAATGGCTCCTGTGGGGAGAGGGAGGCTCCAGAGGAGCATGAAAGAGCTGAGCTGTGCCTTCCTGATATAAATCACAGAATCCCAGAGTCAGTGAGGCTGGGAAATCCTTCCAACACCATCAAGTCCGAGCTGTGACCAATCCCCACCTGAGTGCTGTGTCCAGTCTTCCCTGGACACTCCAGGGATGAGGACTCCAAAACTCCCTGAGCAGCCCCTTGCAATGCTAACAACTCTCCATGAAGAAATTCCTCCTGATGTCCAACCTGACCATCCCCTGGCCCAGCATGAGGATCTTGTCCTATCACTAATCCTTCTTTCGAAAACCCTCTTCCTTAGCAAGCTCACCTCACCCTTGCCAATTTATCCAAGAAAGCAGCAACAAGATGCTGAGATTTGTTTGTCAGGTTGGCAACAGCAAATACATCCTCAGCAGAGGCCAGGGAGCCCATTAAAAGAGCAAACTCAGCTGTGCTGGGAAGTGTGAACGCGCTAAGCTGAGCTTCCTCAGTGCTCCACTGCCAGCTCATGATGTGGAGAAGGGTCTAATGTAAATAAAAAATTCCAATTTGCTCCTATCACACAGATCCTGTGAGCACACAGCTCTCACTTTGCAGAAGCTCTGCCTGGACATGCAGCTGCGCGCTGGCTGAGCTGGTGCAAACCTGGGAATTACATGAACTCACCTTTTTCTGGAGAAAACAGCAACAAAAGCCCAAACCTCTCCTTTCAACTTGGGATTCTGCCCATTGGGGGAATTACCCCAGGCTCAGCAGCCTCATTGCACAATCTTTGGAGGGCAAGACATGGGATTGGTGTTGGACAACTGGAGGGTGGGGGAAAAGCTGTGATTACTCCTCAGAAGGAGGTTGGCAGCACCAAAGCTCAGCAGGATCAGGTGCCTATTCTTTGTGGAGAGAAATCCACAAATCCCTTTGGAAATCCCTTTCCCTTCCTCCCCATGGGAGAATCCCTGCCTTCCCTGGAAGCCATTTGGCCCCCACAGGGAAGGCAGCAGGAACAGATGTGTCAGACCCTGCATCCCCACGGACGATCTTTGTTCCCATCCCCTGCCCACAGTGCCAATGCTGAATTTGAGTGTGGATTTTCTATTTTTGCAGCCCCTCCATCATCCTCGCGGCTCTGGGAGCACCAAGCGGTGCCGAGGCTGCAGATGGGCTCGGCAAAAAGCGTTTCTTGGCTGGAAACAGCCGGAGCTTGCTGTGGGAAGCTGGGACAGCACGGAGGGACAGCCTCCACCTTCCCTGCAAGCCCAGAAGCTGCCTCAGAGCTGCTGGCAGCGGCTCCGATGCCAGAGGAGCAGACGCGACGCGCCGGCTGCTCCGGTTCTGGCAGCCTGGGGACAGGGCTGGTGTGAGCAGAGCCCTGGGGATGGATCCGTGCCGGAGCAGGGAATGGCTGCACCCCAAACCCCGCAGCTGAACCCTTCCACCGCTGACTGATGGGCTGCTGAAACCCCACGTCCCCACCCACCTCCTTATCCGCGGCTTTTGGGTGACAGCCCTGCACATGGCAGCCGGGGAAGTGTCAGGGCTTTCTTGGGAGCTGACTGTGCCTGTTTGTCACTCTGTCACTCAGAGCCACAGCACAGGTGTGACCCAAGAGCCCTCATCCGCCTGCCCGTCCTGGGCCTGCTCAGTTCCTTAGGATGGCAGAGGTGACTCCATTCTCTTCCCTGCTCTTTCCCTGCCTCTTTCCACCAACTATTGGGCTGCTCATCCCACCATGAAATTCTTGTTTGGTTTCTGGAGCAGCAGATCCTTCCTGCCTGCCTGCAGGTGTGACCTGAGTGCTGCTGGCTACCAAAGCACCTTCCAAGGCAGGGGGAAAAGGGAACTGTCCTAAAACCCGGAGACCACTTCCTTCTTACCCAGAGACAGAGCCCTGACAGCCTGGAGGGGGCTGGTTGGGGTCCCTCCATCTCTTTCCAGTGGAAATGTTTCTGCTTCTCCGGCTCAGGCTCCTGGGGATGGAAGGAATTTACTCACAAAAGTTGAAGGTTTACTTTGGTGCCTGTTTGGACACCACAGTTGGTGCTGTAGGACAGGATAGGAGTTCCTGTGGTCTTTGTCACAACCAGCCATTAGATCCCAAGCTCATTTATAACTGGGACAACTGGGAAGAGCCACTGGCAGAATCCATGGCTGGGGTCAAAGCTGGCCCTTGCTGATGCAGCTTGTCTGGGTCCAAGGGCAAAAGCAGAGTCCTACTGATGGATCTCCCTCTGGAATTTTCCACAGCGTCAGCCCCACCATCACCCCAGTGGGAAACGGTCCAGGAAGCAAATCCAAGAGGCTCATGTTCACTTTCTTTCTTTCCATCGCTGGAAAACTTTCCTTCCTGCATGGCACAGGGGAGGTGTTAGCCTGGAAAACGACAGGAGTGAAAGACTTGGCAAAAGGGCACACTGGGAAGAAAGCTCTGACCCACAGTGGAACTTATGGAGGGGGTTTGGGGGCAGTTTACCCTTCGATGGGGAATTCTCCTTTGTTTTCATGTGGCAAAATCAATCACAGAGCAAAGGTTTGGGTGTCTCTGAAGTAACAAGGCAAGAGGTGCCCTCTGAAGCGAACAAGGCTCTGACCTTGCTGGGCACTGGTGTAAATGTGGCACAGCTCCTCCTGTGATTCCCACGCCAGATCTTCCATGGATATCACCCCTCTGCAGATGGAGCTCCTGCAGCCCAGACTGCTCTCACTCCCAGCCTAATGGAATGTGTTATTTCCCATCTCCCTCCCACTCAGAGTCATTACAGAGCTTCCACAGCTCACACTGCCTCAGCAATACTGGGAGCTTCCTGGAGCTGATCAGTCCCTGGACAAGGAGTGTGCCTTTGGATCAAACATGAGAGCTGTAATCCACTGCACGCTGCCTGTTCCATTATCCATTGGGAGCTTTCTCCTCTCCCCAGGGCTGCTTACGGCAGAGTGCTCCAAGGGGTGTTGTTCCAGCACAAACAGAGCTCTTGGAATGAGCTCAGCGAGAACAGAACTCCTGTTAGGTTGGGAGGATAAAATTGGATTGGAATTGGATATATTCACGTACATACCATTGATCTCATCCATCCGTACTTTACATATGTTGGATTTCCTGCTGCCAGCAGAGAAGAGTAGCTCTCAGATAAGCCAAAAGTATGGAAATGGAGAGAAGGATGTTCAAGTGGAATTAGGATTTCACCTTGGGTTGTGTTTGAGAGGCAGGAGAAAGGGCAGAGTGCAGTCCCCTCACACTGTGCCTGGCACAGCTGCTCCTCGCTGTGCTGGTGGATTTACAGCACCAGGCTGATAGGAGGGGTTAGGTACAGGGAGGGGCTGCCCATCAGGGCTCCTGCGTTCTCCAGCAGTGTGGGAATGTGCCAGAGCACCCTCCTGGAGCAGGGAACTGGGTTAGGGACACTCAGGTCCCGGTCTTGTGTCACCAGTTCAGCCAGGAGGTCTGGTAAAGGTTTGCCTCAGTTTCCCTCATTGCCAAAAGGGAGGGCTTAGACTTAATACTCCTCAAAGATTGATTCCTCGGGCTTTACCACACACTTTCACAGAATCCCAGATTCCTTGAGACTGGAAAATCCCTCTGGGATCATCAAGTTCAAGCTGTGCCCAATCCCCACCTTGCCACCAGCCCGGAGCACCAAGTGCCATGTCCAGGTGACACCTCCAGGGATGGGCACTCGAAACCTCCCCTGTCCAGTCCAAGGCCTGACCACCCTTTCCATGGGGAAATTCCTGCTGATGTCCAGCCTGAGCCTCCCCAGCCCAGCCTGAGGCCGTTCCCTCTCCTCCTGTCCCTGTTCCCTGGGATAAGATCCCAAATCCCCCCCGGCTGTCCCCTCCTGGCAGGAGCTGTGCAGAGCCAGAAATTCCCCCTGAGCCTCCTTTTCTCCAGGCTGAGCCCCTTTCCAGCTCCCTCAGCTCCTCACAGGACACTCTAGAGCAGTGCTCAGGAAAACAGGGATGTTCTCCAGAACCTGGAGCCTTTCCTTTCTCTTCTTTCCCACATTGGGCACTCCCCATCTGTTTGAGAGGCTCGCAGGACAGAAGACACAAATCCTCCTTTTAATTATGCTGCACATTTATTATCTCACCTCAGATTTTGTTAATCTCTCTCACAGATTTCGTTTACATAAGTGGAGTCTTTCAGCTTGAGCAGCCAGCGCTTTTTCTTCTGTTCCTGCAGATATCAGTCAGCTAAATAGAAAAGAGAGAAAAGCACAAGTGTCCTTAAATCTGGCATTCAGTCTTTCCAGAGCTTTACGTGTTGTTTCCTCCTCCTCAGCTCCCCAGCTGAAAGCTCAGAGACAAACTGGGATCAGCACAGGCAGAGCAGAGCAACCCCACAGGGAGAGCGGGACCCCCCCTTTCCTGGGGTTAAACATCCCAGAAAAGGCAAAGGCAGAGGGACAGCCCCATCCCACCATCCCTCAACCTGCAGGCAGGAAGAGCTGCACAACAGCCTGCCCCTGGATATTTGCTGCTGCAATTCCCACACACGATTTCCCAAAGGAAGAGGAGGATTTGCAGCAAATTGGAGTGTAATTAAGTGTCAGTGTTAAGCCCCCGTGCAAGCAGCGAGGTGTTCCAAGCTGGCTGCACATGCTGAGCTGCCTCGCAGGTACAGTTGCTGTTATAAGCTCTGCTGGAAATTGTTCCCTGGAGAATGAGGACTTTTTGGGAGGAGGAGGAGGAGCAGGGAAGTGGCAAACAGAGCTGCTGGGAAGGGTTGTGCTGCTGTTTCCAGTCAATATCATCTCTGGGGCACAGGCAGCACCTTACAAGAGAATAACCTTCCCAGAAGGGTGCACACGGGAGTGGTTGGGATCTGAGGCCTTCACAAAGTGAGCAAACATGACACAAAAACCCTTCTGGGGAATATAAATATCTCCGAGCTGATGAGCTGGTGAGAAGAAGGAAAGGCAGAATTCCCAAGGCAGAAATCAACCCTCTGACAGTACCATCTGGGGTGTCCTGTAACAGCTCTGCCAGCAGTTTCTCCAGGACATCTTGGTATTTTTCCAGCTGCCTTGGGGTGAACCAAGCTCTGACAGGAAGGGCTGGCTGTGGAGGAAACCAGAGAAGTCAGAACAAAACGGTGAGGGGAGCAGAGGGAGGGAGGTTGGGGTGCTTTGACCCCATTTAGATCGAGTTAGTGGAGGGTTTAGGATTTGGAGAGAAGAGGATGAACCTCATATGGGGAAAAGCAACATTTTGAAGGCAACACACTTGTTCAGAGTGCTGTTGCATAACCCGTGGGCTGGCTCAGAAATCCAGATAAAGGCACCTCCTGGCAGTAGGGAGTGCAAAGAAAATAATTTCTGAACCTTCTAATCCTCCACTGTGTGGCACATCGACCCTTCCAGCCTGAGCCTGCAGAGCTCCTGCCCTAGCAACAGCTGAGGACAAGCTGTGGTCCTGCTCCAGCCTGCTGGACTTGGAGCCAGCAGTGCCTGAAGCAAAGAGCTCTGTTCTGGTGCTGGCCAGCTGTGGGGATATGCTGGGTATTTCACACTTTGAACTGGGCATTTTGCTGTTTAAATCCTGTTACCGAGTGCTGGTGCATCACAAGTGCAGGAGGAGTTGCACATTAAGCTGTGCCTTGGCCAAATTCCAGCCTGGTTGGTCCTGCTGCCTGTGCCACTGGGTCTGTCGCTGTTTGGGTGGGACCTGCACCCTCCTTTTGCTGGCAGAGAATGGTCAGGCTCCCTGCAGGAGTGGCTGCCCACACAGGGAAGAGTTCCCTATGCTCCAGTGGCAAAGCACAATTTTCAGACTTGGCTTGCCAGGTAAGTCTGCCTTTGAGGGCTTATCCTGGCACTTCAATCCCTAAAATTGCCCATTTTCTGCTCTGTATACAGACTTTGAGCCCAAGTTTTTAAATAAGGCCTTGCCAGTGCAGAGAACTGTGGGGTCAGAGGTGACACCGGGCAGAAGCTGAAGCAGAACTGGGAGTTCCTGCCTTGCACCTGGCTGGGCTTCACTGCCTGGCAAAGAGACCTCAAGCTGTTCCCATCTTCCTCAGGGAGAAGCAGTTGGGTCTCAGGGGTGCCTGGCTGCTGAACGACCAAGATAATTTGTGGTGGAGCTAAAACTTCTCTCTGATGTAAGCAGGCAGGCTGGCAGAGGACATCTCTTGGACTCCTTGTCCCCTGCACATCCTCGTGGGCTTCTCAGAGTCAAATGGCTCCACATACCTGGAGGGTCTTGGCTGCATTGACATCCACACCGGATTGCTCAGAGAAACCTTCCTCCTCCAGCTGCTGCAGCGAGCTCAGGGATTTCTTCTGCCCTGCCTTGTTCCTCTCCTTTTCCTGCAGCTTCGGGGCAGAGAGCAGAGGGGGCAGTTGGTGATGCTGGGATCAAACCCACTCTGAGCTGTCCCAACAGCCAGGAGCCCACGGTGCTGGGCACAGAACCAGCAGGATGGTGGAAGGGCCCATCAGCTGTGGCCTGAGTGACCTTTGGGGTCTGAAATTCAGCAGTGCTGGGGGTGAGGTCAGGTTACCGGGTAGGGTGGGAAGGTCTGCAGTAAACAGGAGCCACGTGTGGCAGTGGAACCCTGTCAGCAGGACATGGGAGCTGACAGCACTGGGACCTTCCATGGGAGCTGACAGCACTGGGACCTTCCCCAGCTGTCCCACAGAACTTGGCCTGGGTCTGTGCTGGAGCACTGCAAGGAAATTGAACGGAGTCCTGCACGTGCAGAGCCCTGCACATGCAGAGGTCATGTTTTCCCAGCCTTTCTGCAGGTCTGTAATGTCAGCCCGTCCCTATTTATTTAGTTGACATCAGGACCCTCTGGAAAAAGCCAAAGGTGCTTTGAATGTGACAGACACAGCAGGACATGTCAAACGTGGCACAGGCCGTGTTCAGTGTCCAGAGTGTGAGCACAGGAGGGGCAGGGACAGCCTTTGGGGGACAGATTTCCAGAAAACCCCCAGTCCCTGGCAGACACAGAGCTACAAGGGCTGTGGGGTACAAACACAGCCCATGTTGGTCCCCATCCTTCTCGAGGACATTGAAGAATGCCTGTGCTCCCCACAAAACCAATTGTTATCCGGGGATGGGTGTTGGAAATGGGATTTCTCCCGGTATCCAGGGGCTCGGCAGTGCGGGGGAAGCTCACTGGGGCTGTGTTTCAGAAGCTGCCGTCTCTGAGCCTGCCTGACACCTTTCAACGGTATTTGTTTCACTTCAAAAGGAAAAACGTTCTCTCGGCACGTCCCAGAGGTGACAACCAGCCGGGGGATGGTTAATTATTTGTTACAACAAAAGAGCCATCACTGAGCTGATGGGAGGCTGCAGCTGCTCTGGAAGAATTCCAGCACCAGGAAAGGGAAAGGACCCGCAGGAATTGCAGGTGACACCTCCACAGGTGTGGCAGACCTTTGCTAGAGGGGTCCAGGCTCTTCCTTTCTATCTCACACATTAAAAATTCCCTCTGCTCCCCCCAAAGCCTTGATTTTGGAAGAAGGATATCACAGTGTCTCCTGTTGATGGTGTGTGCTGCAGTTTGGGGGATGAGGGCAGGAGAAACCTTTCCTGGTTTATTCATTCCAGAGGGGTTACCTGCATTTTCTGGAAGTCGCTCTGGGTGAAAAAGGGCATGAAGCCTTGGGTCTGCTCAGCCAGCATGGACAGCAGGGACACCAGCAGCAAAGTGGCCACCACCTTCCTCGAAACCATCCTGAGAGCCTGGACAACACGGGAAAGGAGACACCAGGGCAAGAGTGGAGAGGGAGGTTTGACAAGAAACGCCTTTGGCTCTGCACCAGCTGCAACCCAGCTCAGCCCAGCCCACCAGAGGGATATTTACTCTTCCAGTTGCTCCTGAGCTGAGAATAGAAGTGCCTTGACTGAGAATAGAAGTGCCTTGACTGACAATTCTCTTCTCAAAGCTGTTTGTGTAAACAGATTTGTTCTTGAGCAACATCTCCAGAGATTTCAAGCCCAGCCCTTCAGGACTGCTCCAGCCTTCCTGAGCTCTTGAGCCTCAGCCCTGCAGCTGTGTTGGTTTAAGACCTGAACACATCCAGAGCAAACCCATCAATCCCAGCACCAGCACAGCAGTCAGAGATGCTGCAAAGAGAAAAACCTTCACACAGCTGTTTTTTTAATTTTTGTTTTGATTTTCATTACCACTGGAAACCTTCCTGTGTGGACTGGATCTTTTAAGAAGCCTCATTGAGTCCAAGGGAGATGGGAAAGGTGTTTTCCAGCCCAGCTCTGTCTGAGCCTGGAATAAAGGGCTTTAAAAACCACCTCTGAAGTGATTTAACTGTGACTTCACGTCAGGAAAGGACTTATGTAAACATTGAATGTTCTCTTTAAATATTAAAATATTCTCTCTGGACAGACTTAATGAAGTCTGGTCCTACAGCTTAACTTCTCCACCTGATTGGAGCCTGATCCTTAATTAGTTTCAGCAACCTCTTGGTTTGGACATTATTGAGAAGACATTGTTAGGTCAGATTTGACTCTTGAATTAGATTTCCCATAAATATCAGCTGGTATTGAACCAAGGGCCAGTGGAAGTTAATAAATATTCCCTTTCCATAGCACCTGTCAGTCCCATCCTGTCCTCTCCCTTCCCTGGGCACTGCACCAGTGCCATCTCCCCCTGCCCACCCAGACTGGGCCACCAGAGCCACCTCCTGCCCTGGGACATTCCAGGGTGTCCCAGCCCTGTTTCCTGCAGGGATCCAGGCAGGAACTCTCAGGCTCTGCCCTTGCAATGCAACCTCAGCAGCATCAATCTTTGGTGCTTTTTCATTTGTTCTATCACTGCAGTAAATATATAAATAAATAAAATACTGCTGAATACAGAGAAAATACACCCAGTCACTTCCTTCATCTCTTCTTGGCTAATCCCTTTGGGAATTGATTCTCTCCCTCTTCTCCCAGAAAAACACCCACACAGACCCCTCCACTCAGAAATATCCCTGCTGAAAGCAGCCCCTTGCTTGGCAGGCAGGACCTGTATTCCGGCCCCGAGATCTCCAGCTCAGCACCTCTCCAGGCAGAGAGCACTTGGTGGATTTGCTCCAAAGGGAAAAGAAAAAATCAGGAGGATCCCAAGTTCAGCATCAGCACTGCTGGCACACAGGGCTCTGCTCACCCCCCAAAACCCAGTAAAGTGCCAGTGTGGGGGCAGGAGGGGTGGGCAGCTGGCACAGTGACAGGACAGGACAGTCACCTACTGAGCTGTCCCCCAAAAAATCCAACCATTCCTGGCTCTAGGACCTGTCTGAGAGTCATTTCTGCCTGCTCAGAGCAGCTCCCCGAGCTCAGAGGGCACCGGGGCTCCCCACAGCTCTGTGGCAGTGCCCAGTGTCTGCCAGCTGCCCACAGGAGCAGGAGCTGCTGGAATTGGTGCTCCCATGATGGGAATGAGGGAAAAGCACCTTCCCCCTTGTTTCAGCATCGATTTTGTTCCATCGTCCTCCCCTGAGCTGGCTCTGCTGTGGCCAAGAGGTGCCAAGACCTACCTGGGAGTGCAGCCACGGGACACTGGAGGTTGGAGCTCTTCTCCCTCCTGTCACACCTGGATGCTCCTGCTGGTTCCCCTCCCTTTATAAACCCATCCAGGCACTGCAGTCGCTCACCTGTGACCCTGCCCAGCTGCCTGGCCTGCATGGAAACAGCTTTCCCAGGCAGGGAATGTTGTTATCTGCACTGGAGTTTTCTGAGTTTCTCGTTTCCAGGCAGATCCTCTCTGCTCCCTCCCCAGGTTCTTCAGCTGTTCCTGGTGGTCCCACAGCTGAGGCAGATCAGCTGCTGCCTCAGTTTCTCCATCTCTAAGATAAAGAAATTCCTCTCTCCTGGCTTGTGTTTCTAGACTCTGAGCCTGCAGGATGAGGTTTTTAGGATGTGTAAGTCCCAGCACTACAATGACACCTGTGTCAATTATATTTCTACTGTAATTGCAAATCACAATAATATCAAAATTGCCACTTTGAGTCTTCAAGTGGCTCCTTCTCCCATCCTCACTGAGCCTGGCACACTGATCCCCCTCGGGAACACAAACCCTGCACTGTCATCCCTCTCCAGACAAACGAGGTGCTGAGAGAGGGAGGGAATTGTGCAAGAACTCATCTGTGCTCTCCCGGGACCATCAGCCGGGAGCTGATGCCAGAGGGTTTGGGATCAGGCCAGGCACATCCCAGTGCTTCTCCTGAGGGAGTCTGGGAGCAGCCAGGCGAGGGGCAGGAGGGAAAAACCAGCTGGGAAGCCATGAAATCCTCCTGCATCCAGAGGCTGGGAGAGCAGGGAGCAGCAGCGTTCCCGCCTGCCTGGGGAGGGACATCGGGAACAGCAATTGCCCAGCCCGGGAATGCCATTTGTCACCTGGGAATGCCATTGTCACCTGGCCCCATCCAGCCAGTCAATAGGACACGGGCACAGCAGGTGTCACCAGGGACCTGCTGCTGTCACAGTTGTCAATAACGCTCGATTTGGGACAGAGCCCTCCTGAAGAACCTCATGTCCAGCACTCAGGTGCTTCCCGGATCCCTGGGCATCCTCCCCAGCTTATCACCCCCTGGGCAATGGAAAGCTCCCAGAGTCCGGCCCCCAGCTTTGCTCCCTGGAAACCTCCCTGGGAATGTGGCTGGGGGATGATGGAAAGGACGTCACCCACACAATATGGGGTGACCCCTCCCTTGCCTAAACAATTTGCACAAATCCCATCCAATTCCCATTTTAATTGACTTTTCCAGTCCTTTTCTTCGCATGGTTATGATGGATGCAGCTGACGAGTCAGCAGATGGTGCTGGGAAGTGACAAATTAGTTACCAAGAAAGGTCACTTTTCCAAAGCACTAAACTTCCCCGTGTCTTGTCCCACTGTCCCTCCAAGACGCGTCCGGCTGGCAGCTTTCCACCCATCTGGGATGGAGCCTTCTGCCTCGGGAAGGACAACCTTCCAAATCAAACAGAGGGATGAAAATTAATCATATCTGTATTAGCTGCATGCAGCCTGCCAGCTTCACCTCTTAATTATGCAAGAGTGCTCCGACAGGAAGGAATCGTGGAGCTGAAAATAAAGATTCCAGGTCTGGAAGTGCCAGGGCAGGTGGGAGCAACAGGCATCTCCTGGCTTTGGCTCGGCCCAGACCATAAATGCAGCTTTTGGCACATCCTGGCTGCAAAACGAGGATAAATGAAAATAAAGAATCCCAGCTGGAGGTCTCCCTGCCAGCGCTGTAATTCCAAAATTCCATCCTGCTGCATCCCTGGCACAGTTTGCAACCTGCAGCCCCCGGAACTCCCCTTTGGGCTGCGGTGCCAAGTGGCAGCAGAGGTTAGAGGCTCAACAGAAACACGATGTGCGGGATGGGTTTGAGTGCAGTTCTGCTTGTTCTGAAAGTTAAACGTTTGGCATAACTGGGAGTCGTTTTCCCAGGAAACTGGCAGTGGAAGTGCAGTCCATTGGGCCTGGCAGCAGTGGCAGTGCCAAGGAACAAGGGGCAGAATGAGCTGCCCGTGCCAGCAGCACACCCAAACCTCTCTGGAAACCAGCCCTGAGGTGACCTGTGCACCCCAAAACTGGGGAAATTCTGCCTGTTGCCTCAGTTTTCCATGAAAGAATAAAAGAGAGGGAAAATGGTTTTCTGGAAAGAGCCTGGGTGGATTTGGCTTCTCTACAAGGAGGGGACAGGCACTGACTAAAATGTCCTATCCCATAACAATCCTCTTCCACTGGGATTAAAAAAAAAAATTAAAAATCCCTTTTTCTAATAAAATATATCTCTGGGCTTATAAAAACTTTCTCTTCTCTCAAATAAGGAAAGAAATAAACAGGAGAAAAATGTTTCCGTGCCTCGTTTCTCAAAATTTTTGGTCACTCCTTTGCCACCCTCTCCTCGATCTGGAAGAAGTGAAGAGAGAAAGGAGAGGAGGTGAGAAAACACGATGGGATGCAGCTCAGCTGTTCTCATTTTGGTTTTCAAATCTGAGCCACCCGGTTTTCACTTGAGGGATCAGGAATATTTTTAGGAACGGTACAAAAAGCAGCCTCACACCCAGGGAGGGGATGTGACTGGTTTGTCCCATGGGGCTGGGTGGTGTCCCTGGGCACCCCACTGTCCTTTAGGGGTGCTGTGACCCCGGGCAGGTGATGGGAGAGCCCTGGGTGAGCTCAGAGGCAGGGAAATCACTCAGATTTCAGCCAAAGAGATCCCTGCCCTTCTCACAGGGGATATTTTTTCACTTTGGTGAGGAGGATTTCAGCTTTTCCACACTCCAGGCATCCTCTGACCTTTCATTGCCTCATTCCCTCTTTCCCCTGCCCTGTTCCCATATCCAAAACCAGCGGATCAGGTTGAGCCCTGCAAGACACCACCACCAAGGCACCACAAAAAACCCCAGGTGGTTTTTGGGGGCTGCTCAGACCATCCCAGCAGCAGGAGGAGGATGGACGATATTCCTGCTCCTCACGGGATGCAAAGGCCAGCCCGGGGCAGGTGAAGGGCTCAGGCAAGGCCGGGCTCGCTGCAGGCAGGGGAAAGGGGAGGAGGGAGCGGGATCCAAGCACCGGGATCTGCCCGTGCTCACCATGGACAGCGGCCACTCCTGGGCACCGGAGCGGGGAAAGGGGCAGGGAAAACAACCAGGGGGGAAAGAAAAGGAGGGGGAAAGAGATGGAAAGAAGGGCAGGGAAAACAAGCAGGGGGAGGATAAAAGGAGGGAAAGAAACAGAGAAGAGGGGGGAAGAAGAGCAGGGGAAAAATTGGAGGGGAAGAAGTGGAGGAAAGAAAGGAAAGGAAGGAAAGGAAGGAAAGAAAGGAAAGGAAGGAAGGAAAGGAAGGAAGGAAGGAAGGAAGGAAGGA
>WBNO01007123.1:22422-37712 GCA_013400575.1 Peucedramus taeniatus | reverse complement strand
AAAGAAAGAGAGAAAGAAAAGAAAGAGAGAAAGGGAGAAAGAAAGGAAGAAGAGAGGGAAAACAATTGTGGGGAAAGAAAAGGAGGGGAAAAAAGAGGAAAAAGAAAGAAGAGCGGGGAAAACAACTTAGTGGGGAGAATAAAAGGAGGGAAAGAAAGAAGAGGGAGGACAGAAGGGGTCCAGGCATCGTTGTGCTCAGCAGTGCCAGCTGCCAGCAGATTTCCCAAGACTGGATGATGCCAGATTCCCAGGATTTATTGGTGCTCTCACTGGAGTCTCCTTGTTCATCCCAGCACCTCTCAGCAATCAGTGGCCATTTATCTGCCACAGAGGAGAAGGGTTCTGGCTCTCAAGGCACCAATTCATCCTGGAAGGAACAAGGAGGCAGAGCTGGATGGTTTCGGGGTGAAAAAGAGACTCAGATGTGGCAGGTCAGTGAGCTTTTGGGCAAGGGATCCCAGGAGAGGCTGGGGAGAGGAACAGCAGCACATCCATCCCAGCTGGGATATGGGAAAAACAGAATGGAAAATTGTGACAGCAGCAGAAAGATCTGCAGAGCCTTGGGGCCTGTGCAGCCAGGCCTGATCCCAGCACGGGGCTCACTTTTGATAAAATGCCCGTTTAATCCGTGGATATTTTGCTTCGGTGCGGAATAGCAACCTCAGCGAAAGTCTTTCAACCACAAAGGCTTTAGAGGGCTAAACAGTAAAGATTGGGAATTAAGGAGAATAAATATTAATGAAAGGGGTGGGAAAATGCATCATTTCTCCAGGCAACCCTGCCCGTGCTCCCCTGCACGGGACTGTTGCGTTTGCGGCTCTCTGGAGCAGGAGCTGCGCGTGCTGGGAGGGATCGTGCTGGGATCGTGCAGCACGAGCCACACGGAGCCTGGAGAGAGCCCACAGCCCACGGGAGAGGGAAAAGGGAGCAGGACTGCCCAAAAAAAGGGCCAATATGGGATTCAACGTGCAGCAAACCCTGCGCTGGTGTCAGTGGCTGCGGGTCAAGCCCAGAGCGGCGCAGCTGGAGCCAGCGCTGTTACGTAAAGGGATGGAGAGCAGCCCGGCCTGGGCTGGATGGAGGAAATGAATCCAATTACAGGATGAAGGGCACAGGGAGAGGATGGACACATTTGGTCTGGAGCAAATCCCTAAAAGGCTTTAAAGCAGGGATGGCAAGAGGAATGAATCGCAGTGCAGGACACGCGGCCACCACCGAGGAGTTGGGGCCTTGGAATTGGGCAGGAGGCAGGAATGGGGCTCTGCACCTGGCTGAGGGAGAAACACTGTCAGGATGTGGCTCTTCTGGCAGCTGGGACACCAGTTTGGCTGTTCCTGGGGATGTTGGAGCAAGAAGCCAGCCCAGCCAGGCAGCAGGGAACAGCCCTGCTGGAAAGAGGAAACAAGCAGGCAACCCCCAAATTTCCTCCGTGCTGATTCCCATAAGATTATAACCCAGCTGCCCGTGTCACAGCAGGCTCCAGACTTCCACTGAGAAAACTAAGGGCTTGTATTAGAAAGAGAAAAAAAAGTAAATTGACCCAGTTATGACAAAACGAAGCAGCACGTTCACGGCATCGCTGTGGAAGCCCATGAGCAGCCACAACAAGGCCCTCGGGAGTAACAGGATTCCACTTCAAATGAGATTTACAAATTAAAAATAAAAGAACTGGATTATTTCTGTGTGCCTGAACCCCCTTTCCTGGCTGCTCAGCCAGGCTCAAGTGGACACTGCAGGGTGAGGAGGGGGGGGTGTGCCATACACGTGCATCCCTCGGGAATTCGGGAAAATCCTTTCCTTTGCCTCTCTGACTTTGCAGTCAAGCACCTGCCCCATATCAGGCAAAGGAGGAGAGGTGGACACAGATCCCTGGTAACTCCTCCTGCTAACTCCTGTCCAACCCCTCAGAGAGCCCAGAAAGCAAAAATCCAGACTGGTTGCAGTTTGCCAGGGGGGAAGATCAGAGCGGTGTTTTTGCCGTGGCCCTGGCAGAGCACGGCTCGTTCCAGGCGCAGCCACGGGAGCGCTGCCGGAGCTGCCGGAGCTGCCGGAGCTGCCGGAGCTGCCGGCTGTGCTGGCTGCTCCTCACTGCAGGGCCGGGGGAATGTCTTGCACACCTGCCCACTCTGCCACAGCCCCGGGTTGTCACCGAGGGAGAAGTGTTGACAGCACCACACGGAGCGGAGCAGGTTCGCAGCTGAGCCGGGATTGCTCAGCTCCTTGGCAGGGAAATGACAGGGCCCAAAGAGCGCCTGTCTCTCCAAGGAAATCCTGCAGAGCTTGGAGAGACATTACCTGGATCAGCAGCGGGAGGAAAAGGCTGGGAGCTGACAGAGAGTGCAAATACCAGGAGAGGAGGTTGGCGTGGGGGAGCTCTCCCCACATCCCCGCTGCTTTATGGCTTGGGGGCAGAGCCTGAGCAGGATGGAGATGGAAAACCTGAATGGAAAATGGGAGCTGGGGTCCCTCCTGCTCAAATTTTGTGCTTGAAAAACAGAAGACAGCCTGCTGCGCACTCTTATTTTTTGGGACAGAAGCAAGGGCACCTCCCCGTGCACCCCTAGCCCCTACCCTGTGTGGGTGCCCAGGACACGGCCACAGGGCCACAGGGCCACAGAGCCACCAGCCATGGCCAGGTAATCCCTGCTGGGGGAGGGCCGGCCCAGCGAACCCAATTGTAAATACATCAGTGTCCTCCTTCTCCCTGCCACACGTTTAAATCTATTTGATCCACTCTAATGGATTGATCTACAAGTTTGTGCACACACATCCTGCTTTGGACGGGCGGCTGGCAGCGCCTCGCCCATCACGGCCTGTCAGCTCCACTCAGCCTCACCTCCAGCGCAGAGCGAATCCAATTACAGGATAAAGGGTTTTCTTCCCCTCCATATGGTCTCTATAACGCTCTGGCTTTATCTTGCCTTAACCCCTTTCCTGGCGAGGGAGCTCACAAGCCCGGCCTAAGCGGCTCAGCGCCACGGCCCTGGGTGGCTGCTATGTGATACGGGAAATGGGGTCTTCCCAGGGCACCCAGAGGCACATTCCTGCCTCTTTTCCTGCCCACTGGGGAGGAATGAGCCCCCATGGGAGGGAAATTCAGGGCAGCACTGATTATAAAACCAGCCAGAAGCACAGGAGTGAGCTCAGCCGTGCAGCCAGAGTTGTGCTCACGGCCGGGGTTCACGGGGCTGCGTCAGCCCAGTACCAGGAGCTCAGCACAGATGTTCCCTTCATGACTGATTTGTTGTGCTTTCGCATTTCCCTCCACCTTGCTCTGCCAGGTGTTCCCTGGGTGCCCCTGGGCAAGCGGCTCCTGTGGCTCCTGTGCCCAGCAAGGCTAAGGGCTCCAGGAGCCCAGCTCCCCGTGTGAGCTCTGCCTG
The DNA here is from genome assembly GCA_013400575.1 of Peucedramus taeniatus. Classification (NCBI taxonomy): domain Eukaryota; kingdom Metazoa; phylum Chordata; class Aves; order Passeriformes; family Fringillidae; genus Peucedramus; species Peucedramus taeniatus. The sequence continues at coordinate 34,332 of WBNO01007123.1, read as the reverse complement.
TCTCTGATCCCTGTGAACCAGGCGTGTCGGCTCTGTGCAAGCCGGTTATTTGATTATAATTATCATCCCTTGCTTTACACAGCACATGAAAGCCCAGAGCAGCTCAGGGCCCCGTCACGCCGCGCGCCAACAAACAATGAGCGAGAGACAATCCCAGCTCAAAGCAGCAAAACCTGCAAGGTGCAAGAAAAGCCTTTTCTTGAGGACAAACACAGAGCAGCAAAGCTCTCCTCCCGCATTAGGCAGGGCCTGGAATTTGCTGTTGTGGTAGAGTCAGCACAGAAAACAACCGGGAGCTCTCCTGGAGAGAGGGCAGCTCATAAACTTTCCCTGCTAAGAGACACCAAATTAAAGCCATCTCTGTGACAGGGCTGCAGCAGGAGCTGAGGTTGCATTCAGGACACGTCCTGGAGGGACCAGCCAGCCTCAGCGGTGTCATTTCCCTGCTCTGGGTTTACTCGAGGCCTTGGCCATTGCTCCGGCTGTGCTGACCTGCCCAGAGCTCTAAATCCATTGGCCTCGGGGCAGTGACCCAAGGGGACACGTCCATGAGGACAGCTGGGAGGGGACAGCCCTCTTACAAAGCACAGGTGGCTCAGGCTTACTTGCTCCACAGGCAGCTCCCCAAAAAGGGGAAGGGCCTGGTCCAGGCCTTGTTGATGGTCAGCTGAAGCCCTCTCAGTCCAGTTGTCCCTTTGAAAGGTGTCTGTGGACCACCCATGAATCCAAATCTCCTCCACACTCAGCTGCCAGGGTGAGTGGAGAGGATCTGCTGAGCCAGGAAAAGTCCCTCTCCCAAAAAGTGAAGCTGAGTGTTCCGCCAGCACCCAGTGTTCCTCTTCCCCCCCACAGCTTCCATTGCACCACTCTTGACTTTAGAAGAGGGCAGGACACCCCAAAGGGGTGCCAGGAAGGGATGGGAGGTGACAATTAACTTTCCCACGGCGTACCCGTGTACACATGCAAAACCTTGAAGTACCTGAGCTTTGGGATGCTGCTGGCGCTGGCAGCGAGGCCTAAACATTTTTGAAGTGAAATACTGGAACTGAAGACTTGCTTTCTCTTTTGAAGGTGGGCCACCACAGTGAAATATTGGAGGTGGAGGGAGTTGCTTTCTCCCATGGGAGCTGGGAGGTGCACACTGGAATTGAGATGGATGCACAGCTGGTTTTGTGGATCAGAGTTTCTGGGATCTCCTTTGATATTCAACTCATTCTGCAACAATGTGCCAAATTTTTGTACGTCTGGAGCCTGACTATGGCCAGGAGAGGCAGGAAATTCCTCCAGGGAAAGCTCTGTGAGAAGAAGGACCATGGGACTCCTCCACTTTCCCCTCGTCCCCTCAAGGAAGACTTGGACCAGGAATTGGTGCCTGGTGGTTGCGACAATTCCAAGAGGCACATCCATCCCATGGAGAGCCCTCGTCCCAGGGCACCTGAGGCTGGCCTGACCCACTTCCCTGCACCATGTCCTACTTCTGCTCCCGCGGATCAGGGATTAGGACACCATCCATCCCAACACCCCCTCAGCCTTCCGCTCCCAGCCTCCAGCTCGGAGACTCCAGGCGTGCAGGAGACCTCATTCATCCCATGGGACAACAGTGACTTTTTCCATGGGCCGTGCTTTGAGGAGGAGGAGGCCCAGCTTACCTCGTTATCCGATCAGCTCCCTTAACGCCCCACATCCCCAGGATTAATGGAAGAGCTTCCCTAAGGCGCCTTAGGCAGGTCCCCTAGAGAAGGAGCACCCATGACCCAGAAGGAAGAAATGGGAAGAAGAACTTGGATGAGATGGAGCATTGCAGGCAGGGGTGCTGGGAATGGTTTCCCAGGCTTGTGTGTGCTGGGATGGGGATCCCACGCTCCGTGCTGGGAGCCTGGGAAAAGCTCCCTTCCATCCCTCTGGCTCTCCCAGGCTGTGCTGGTCTCTCCGCACTCTCTGCAGGAAGTTCAGGACATCTTTGCTGTCCTTTGCGCTGTGGCACAACCAGGGGTGTGATCAGGGTCACACAGCCAAGAGCCCTGCCCCAAAATGCTACACTTACCAAAAAATTACCAACTGTGTTACGTTTGGGATGGGAAGTGGCTTCCCCTCCTACCTTTGCCCAGCTCCAGTCCCTTGGCTGTGTCAGCAGAGCCTGGATTTGGGATGCAGACCCCAGCAGCCCCCACACTGAACCAGGCACCCAAAACAGAGCCCAGCCAACAGCTCAGACCCACAAAGCTCGGTCCAGTCTTCCCCCAGTGACCTCCCCAAGGTCAGTGGGGCAGAGCTGGCCACTCCCCAGTCCCCAAGTGGTCTCACAGTGTCCTTCAGCTGCCCAGGGACACCCCAAACCTGTGACACACTGCGGACCCCAGAACAGCCCATTTTCACATCGGCCACTCCCAAACTCCCCACTGCTCCTCCCACCTTTGCCCCTCTTCCCAAGGGCTCCCCACCCCATCCCTTCCTGCCCCCAACACCTTAAACAACATTAAACACTTAATGGCAATTAATACGCTTTAATGCAGGTTTTGGGGCCAACTGGCTGCTTAGAGGGTGCTTAAACCATCAACCCCTCTCAATCCCGTTGCCCTTGTCATACAAAGTTAGCCGAGCCCCTCGTCAGCCTCCCCCCTCCCTGGAGGAGGCCAGAGGGTATAAAACCACCCCGGGGCGCGGCACCGCCAGCCCCCGGCACGGCGCAGGGCAGGGCACCACCTCCATCCCCTCCACTTCTGCCGCTCCTTGTAATTCATTCATTTTTTAGGTTGGAGGGGAATCCTCTCACTGCGCACTTTCCGTGTTGGGAGGGGGTGGGGCTTCCCTTTTTTTTATTAATCAGGGTCGGAACGCGATTCATTGCAGAAAACCCCTCCGGCAGAGCAGCTCCCGTAGCGAGGGCAGGATGAACGGGACGGAGGGGATCAATTTTTACGTGCCTATGTCCAACAAGACAGGGGTGGTGCGGAGCCCCTTCGAGTACCCGCAGTACTACCTGGCCGAGCCCTGGAAATACCGCCTCGTGTGCTGCTACATCTTCTTCCTCATCTCCACCGGCTTCCCCATCAACTTCCTCACCCTCCTGGTCACCTTCAAGCACAAGAAGCTCCGGCAGCCCCTCAACTACATCCTGGTCAACCTGGCGGTGGCTGACCTGTGCATGGCCTGCTTTGGTTTCACCGTCACCTTCTACACCGCCTGGAATGGCTACTTCGTGTTCGGCCCCATCGGCTGTGCCGTGGAGGGATTCTTTGCCACGCTGGGAGGTAAGGGATGGGAATGGGGCCTTGGGGCTTCCTTCTCCAGGGCTTTGGGAGTCTGGTTCCATCCCTTCATGGCACTGTTGGGATGTGCAGCATTGCTCCCCCTCATGTGGGGCCTTCCCTGAGCTTAATATGGGAGGAAAACAGATTTCTACGTGTTTGACCTTGATAGCAAGAAGCCTCGATGGTGTTATGGCAGGGAAAGGAAGCCTGGGAAGGGATCTTTGTTTGCAGGATCCAGCCAGGCCCTGCTGGTCACCAGGGGTGTCACACCAAGGTGGTTACCAGAGACCTGCCAGGAATGACCACAGCGTGTTCCCAGATCAATGCAAGCAGCTCGTACCGAGCACAGGCTTGGACTTGATCACCTTAGAGGTCTTTTCCCAATCTTCACGATTCCATGATTATTCCTTTGCCCAAAAGGCTTCCCTTTTTGGGGAAGTGGGGGGTTTAGAAGGGGAAGAGAAATCCCTCAGGAAGGGAACCCCATGGAAGAGCTAGAGGTATGGAGAGATGAGAGGGCTCAGAACTCATCCAGGGGTAGAAGGAAGGCGAGGAGGATCCAGGGTGGTTCCCAGGTTCCAAAGGGATGGCTCAGCTCTGTCCCAGTTGCACCAGATTTGGGTGTCCTTGGGTTTTTCCTTGAGGCATTTCTCAGGGACACACACGAGTGCTGCCAACACTTTGCCCTGCAGAAAAACAGGGAGAATTCACTCGGCAGCCAGAGCCCACGCAGCCAGCCCTGCCCACGCCACACCTCGTGATGGATCTGACAGCCACCAGTCCTTGTTGGAGAGACCCAGAGCCACCACAGGGACTTTTCTTTCCTTCCCCTAAACAGTGCCATTTCCCACAATGATGCTGCTCTGAAAATACACATTTTAAAAATACGGATATTCTGCCAAAGGCACAGCTGAATGTCCTGATCCAAGCCAAGAAGCAAGGAAAGGCTTGGTTTTGGGGTCAGAAGATCCCAAAGTCTGCTCCATCCTTGCTCAGTGAGCCTTGGGCAGCGTTATTTTCCCTTTCCAATGTTTGTACCTCTCAGAGGAGGAGGAGGCTCCTGTTCCCAGGGACGGAAGTTGGCAGGGAAGCAGCGGCTGCTCGAGCAGCAGGTCCCCAGCGAATCCCAGCACAGGGTGTCGTTATCAGCAGCTTATCACAGCTGGGGGCATTAGCAGGCTTACAGCACCGACTAAACGCTCCCAAATCCCCTGAAGTTTAATTATCCCTCATAAATACATGTGCACGTTTCCCACCCACACAGTTTCCCCCTCCCCCGATCCAGCGCCAGCAGAAGGCTTGTGAAACGCACATTTAAAGGAATCAACAGGTTTGGAGGCATCTGGCAGCATTGCCAGGAATTGTGCTTCCCCACACCCAGGTGGGATTCACCCCCTTGATTCTTAATTTATTAAAACCCCTCCACCCCCAGCATCCCCTCGGCTCCCAAAGCTCCTGCATGTTCCGGGTAGAGGATTCCCAATTTTCTAGCAGGATGCTGCTCATCCCATGCTGCTCCCCAGCTCCCTCTGCTCTCCTCTGGAAGCACCGAGGGAAGGTGGAGCCCAGAGGGGCTCTGACCACTCCATGGGCTCTCCCTCTCCTCCCTGCAGGCCAGGTCGCCCTGTGGTCCCTGGTGGTCTTGGCTATCGAGCGCTACATTGTCATCTGCAAGCCCATGGGCAACTTCCGCTTCTCCGCCAGCCACGCCATGATGGGCATCGCTTTCACCTGGGTCATGGCCATTTCCTGCGCCGCCCCGCCGCTCTTTGGCTGGTCCAGGTGAGCCCGAGGATCCCCAGCAGCTCCTGGATCCCTCCATCCATGCAGGGAGAGCAGATGGTTCCTGGCAGGGAAGTGCTTGGCCTCGGAGGAGGGAAATGAATGTCCCGTTCCCGTGGGAGGGAGGGAGTGTCCAGCAAGCTGACACTGCGTGCTCTGCTCGGGTGCACCCAAACCACGTGCACCACCCTCCCAGCATCCTCCATCCTCAGGGAATTCCATCCCTGTTGCCCCCACGGAGGGTCCTGGAGCAGATTCCAACCTTTCTCCCTGCCAGGTACATCCCGGAGGGGATGCAGTGCTCCTGCGGGCCCGACTACTACACCCACAACCCCGACTTCCACAACGAGTCCTACGTGCTCTACATGTTCGTCATCCACTTCATCATCCCCGTCGTCATCATCTTCTTCTCCTACGGGCGCCTCGTTTGCAAAGTCCGGGAGGTAACGGCCAGAGGGGACTGACAGGGACAGGGTGGGTGGCCTGGGCAGGACAGGGGACATGGGTTGGGGATGGAGAGCTGCCCCTCACCACCCTCTGTGTGCACAGGCAGCTGCCCAGCAGCAGGAATCGGCCACGACCCAGAAGGCGGAGAAGGAGGTGACGCGGATGGTGATCCTCATGGTGCTGGGCTTCATGCTGGCCTGGACGCCCTACGCCGTGGTGGCATTCTGGATCTTCACCAACAAGGGCGCCGACTTCACGGCCACGCTGATGGCAGTGCCTGCCTTCTTCTCCAAGAGCTCCTCCCTCTACAACCCCATCATCTACGTGCTCATGAACAAACAGGTGAGACGCCCCGGGGCTGGGCAGCACGTCTGGGGGCTCCACGGGCACGTTGCTCCTTCCCAGAAGGGGTTGGATATCAGTCCATCCAGGGACTCCTGGTCCTGTAGCACATCCCTGATGGCCCCCAGTGCCACCATTGTCATTTCTCTCCCCTTCCCAGTTCCGTAATTGCATGATCACCACAATCTGCTGCGGCAAGAACCCCTTTGGGGATGAAGACACCTCCTCCACCGTATCCCAGAGCAAGACCGAGGTCTCCTCCGTCTCCTCCAGCCAAGTATCACCCGCATAGAGCATGGACAGTTTGAACTGGGGTGACCTGCCCAGCTCGGGGACCCAGACAGATGCCCCACAGCCATTCCCTCGTGCCCCAGCCCCCTCCCCTGCAGGGGAATTTAGCTGTTCCTGTCCTGCCGTAGCGTCCCCTGTGCAGACCCCACCCCACACACCCACGCGGACCCACACGTGGCACTCTGAGCTCTGCCACTCCGAGCCCAGCGAGCCCAGGGCTGTGCCCCAGCTCCCAGGAGCACGTCACCTCTGGGGGACTGTCCCTACCTGTCCCCATTGAGCTCAAACAGCAGCGGTTTGTGGGGACCCCAAACCTTTTTCTGCCTGAATCCCCCTCTCCAGCAGCATCGCCCTTCCCTGGGCTCCAGGGAGCATCACAGGAGCATCCAGGCCTCATTTGCAAAAATCTAAATATTCTGGCAAAGTCCCAGGAGCAGGACCACGTGGCTGGGGTGGCCCCACCTGCCCCTCTGCAGGGTTTGAGCCCGGGGCTCTCCGGAGCCACGCTCCCTCTGGGATTCCACCAGGAATCAATTCCTGCAGTCCCTATAAATCAATATAACAAACGGAGCCACGAGCGGGCTCTGCTTCCAGCCCAGCTCCCTCTATCCCCAAGACAACACTGTAGATACATTTTTTTGTCTTGGAACCTGTAAATATTTGCTCATGTCCTTTGAAATCTCTATCCCTCTCGCCCTTTCCTTTCTCCTCCTCTTCCCAACTCCAAAGCAGAGAAATTCCCCTTCCACCTCTGCTCTGGCTGGACAGGCACGGCCAACCTTGGAGGGTGGGGCCGGGACCCGAGCGCTTTCCTGTACATATTTTATAAATAAATAATCTCATGTCAGCACAAGGACGTCTGCAGTCAAGGAGTAGGGATTTAAAAAAATAAGAAATAAACAGAAGCAGCACAGAGAAAAACACAGATGCTCAGTCCTTGTCCTTTCTCTTGGGCTGTGGGGACAAGATGCTGGTGGCCAGCTAGGGGAACACGATGCTGCTCTTGGAGCCTGCAGCTGTCCCAAAAGCCATGGGAAGGGAGATGTGTGGGTGACACTGTCCCCACAAGGTGACAGCCCCATTAGCTGGAGCACCAAAGGTGTTTAGAGGAAAAAAGAGACAGACAAGGCACAGCCCTCACTGCCCAGCAAGGGGTTTTTGTACTTTAATATTTAAGATTTCCCCATGTAACATTAAATAAAGCTTCAGCTGAGGGCTTCTCACAGAGTTCAAGTTCCCCTTCCTGTGGGGCCCTTCCAGGCAGCATCATGGTGACAGAATTGGCAGAATCAGGGAAAAATTGTTCCCTGTGTCAGTGAATTCATTCTGGAGTGGCTGGAGAGTGACCCCAGTGCCATCGCTGCCAGAACCTCGCCCTCCTCCCCTCCCTGCCCAGCTCACACCTGCCCTCTCTGGTGTTCTTCCTCCTTTTTGGGTCCAAAGCCACCAAAACCAGCAGGATGGCCTGGGAAGGCAGGGATAGGAAGCACTTTTTGCTCCAAAACACCAGGCCCTGGGAGGGGAAGGATGCAGCCCCAGCCCCGCTCTCCAGGCACCCTCCTCTCTCTGCACCCACCCAAATTGGGGGATCCTGGCCAGGATTGCCCTGGAGCAGCTCCCACACCACTCCTGCTGTGCTGAACAATTCATGGCCATTCTGCCCATCCCAGGAGCCTTTTTTCCTTCCCTACAAAGCCCTGAGCTGAGCCCGTTTCCAAGCTCAGAACTGATTTCCTCAAACCATGGGGGCAGGGGAGGAGCAGCCACCAGACAAGCAAAAACCCAAACTTCACGCACCCCAACAGACCCAACCCTTCCATGGCAGAAAGCATCTCACCCAAAGGTTCCTCTTGAAAAATCACCCAGGAGTTCTTTCCTTCCACTTTTCCATAAATACATGCCTGTGGTTTTCACATTTCACTGAACAGAATTCCTTCACTCAGGATTTTTATCCTGGGAAGCTGAAAAGGCAGAGAGAGGCACAGAGATGGGAAAAATAATCCTGATCTCATTGGCTTCTCCTGTGTTTTGTTCATGTGCAATGTGTGAGGAGTTTTTTACCTGAAGTGCTGAGCCTGGCTGGGCTCTGGTGTGAGTTGTTTTCAATCACTGACCAATGGTCACAAGAATTGTGTGGGGACTCTGGAAAGAGTCACGAGTTTTCATTATTATCTTTCCAGCCTTCTGTAAGTATCCTTCTCTATTCTTTAGTATAGTTTAGTGTAGTTTTCTTTAACATAATATAGTATCATAAAATAATAAAATACCCTTCTGATCACATGGAGTCAGAGCATCATTCTCCCCTGCCACGAAGGGGCTGATTTTTTACAACACATGGATACATCCAGGCACTGCATTTGCAACCAGCAGGGACCATCCTGGCATCACCCACTCAGAGCAGGCACCACCAGCTGCTCCAGCGCCGCTGGCCTGGCACTGCTGCCACCTAAATTCAGATGCAAACTGAGGAAAGCAGCCAGACTCATCCAGGGAATGGAGACAGCTGGAATCTCAGGCCCAAAGGGCATTTCAGTGTCTGAGTCCCATCCTTCTGCAGCTGGGACTGTTCCTCCTCATCCCAGCACTGCTGTCAGCTGGTTTGGGAAAACTGCAGTAATTGGCTCAATTCATTTTAAATCAGTTCTCGTTTGTGCAAGCAGCACTCAGGGAAAAGCAGCTTGGAGTTAATAATGTCCTGATTTGGAGCATCCGTGGGGATGAGGGGGAAATCTCAGTGAGGTGTTCTTGGTCTTTGCCCCACAGCCCTGGGCACAGACAGAACCTCAAAAAAAGGGACAAGTTGAGGTCCTGGCCCAGTGCTGCTCCCCACAACCCTCATCCTGCCCAGGCCTGGTCTCTCCAGGCTGGAATGGCACTGCCTGGATTTCTCCCAGGACATTTTTATCCCATCAGTGCAGAAGGAGCAGCTCCATGCCAGAGGGTCTGGCTCTGCTCATTTGTCTCTGCCAAAGGAAAAACATCTCCTTGTCCAGCCACTCCAGCAGCTCAGGGAACAAGAAGATTAAAACCCTCAAACACTCCCCCCTTCCCTCTGTGCCATCACACACAGGGCTGGGGCGGCCAAATCTCTCTCTGGGGTGCCCAGACCCTGATACCAGGGGGAAAAGCTGCTCCTTAAGGGAAAAACTGCCGGAATTACAGCTTGGGAGAAGCCAGGATTGCCCCTGACAGTGCCAGGGGGACCTTGCACAGCCCCAGCAGCCCAGGCAGTGTTTGCCTCCCACCCAGGAGGGTTCAGGAGTCCCCACGTTTGTGTCACATCCCAGCATGGCCACGTTTGTGTCACATCCCCAGCCCAAATCCATCACGGCTGCCTGTGTCACGTTAGCAGCAATAAAAGGATTCAAACAGCAATTCCTTACTTTTATGAACAAATGGCCCTGGCTGGATGATTCAGGCAGCATTCAATTCCCAGCCAGAAAGTGTCAGCAAAATCCCAGCCTCTCACATGTAGGTGGATAACTGCAAATGAAAGGAGGGAATTATTAGCACTTAATACTCGGTGGGTTTGCACTCCCCAGTGCTCCTCTCCAGGAGATGCCAAATGCTGCTCCAGTGCTCCAGCAGCTGGGAGGGCCCTGCCAAGGGGGGCTGCAGGGATTGGGGTGATGGCTTTGGACACTGGGATCCGCCTCACCCGACTGCCAGGGCCCTGCTCCAGCCCAGCTAGAACCCCTTCTCTCCTCCAGCCTGTCCTTTCCACAGCCCCTATTCTCCTCAGATCCATCCTCTCCAGAACCTCTTTTATCCTCCAGACTTTCGCTTCCAGAGCCCTTTTCTCCTCCATTCCATTCCATTCCATTCCATTCCATCCCATCCCATCCCATCCCATCCCATCCCAAGCCCCTTTTCTCCTCCAGCTTGTTCCATCCAGAACCCCTTTTCTCCTTCAGACTTTCCCTTCCAGAACCCCTTTTCTCCTCCAGCCTGTCCTTACCACAATCCCTTTTTTTTCTCCTCCAGCCCATCCCCTCCAGAGCCCTTTTCTCCCCCCCACACCCCTCTCCCATCTCCCCCTCCCCACCCAGGGAGCCTCAGGGACCCCAAGTCCTTGGTGGCCCAATCCCCCCATTTCCAGAGGGTTCCAGGGAGGTTTCCCTGTGCACTGGGGCTGCTCCTGGCCGTGCAGAATCGTGCTCCACACTCTCCATTTCTCCTTCACCCAGCCTGCCCGTATTTTTCTTGTTCATCAGACTGACAAATGGGCAGAAAACAGACTCCTGGTGATTTCCTGCACAGGCTGCCCACTCCTCCTCTCCCCTCGGCGATGACTGAGAGCTGAAAAAGCAGGAATAGCATATAAATTTCCTCCCTGCTTTAATAAATACCTCTATTACCTTGTGCTTTCCCCCGGCTCACTGTGCAGCTCCCGCTGCCCGCCAGGCAGACGTGATAAACCAAAATTCCCATTTCTGTGGGGAATCAGCAGCAGGGCTCAGGCAGGCTGGCAGCAGCATGGGAGGGGTGAACCTCCCACCTCGGGGGTCTGGCTGCAGCTTCACATCATCCCACGGGGAGATAAATTCATTCATTTATTACCAAAAGGGAGCTGGAGTTTGTCTGGCCCCTCTTTGGACACCCTGTCCTGGTCCCAGGGGAGGAGGGGTCCCACCATTCCCAGGGCTTGTCCCAGACACCTCTGTGTCCCTCGGGGTGAGCCTGGAGTTTCCTGAAGGGTGGGAATAGAGACAAACCCTGCTAAAATCTCACCTGGAAGGTGCAGAGGGAGCAGAAGGGTTTGATGGTGGAGGGAAAGCTGTCACAGCTGTGCTCTGTGCTGAGGGCAAAGCCCCGTGCTGGATTCCTCCTCCCTGGGCCTCCTTCTGATCCAAATCCTTTCCTGGGGCTCTCAGGACACCCAGGACGGGATGTGTCACTGTCCCTTGGCCAGGAGCCCCTTGAGCAGTGCAGGAGCATCCCGAGCATCCCAGTGGCATGCAGCGACCTCGCTCCATGCCCAGCCCACCCCATCTGAAGCACAACAGGCAAAAACCACCGGCCTTTTACACCCCCAGGAGTGTAAAAGTGTTTACTGCCAGGAGCCCCTGGGGCACCTCTGTCCCCTCTGCCACCCCCAGCACAGCCAGACCCAGCCCTGCCAAGCGGGCAGCGCCACTGTCCCCATCCCCCGGGCACAGCGCCGCAGCCCCGGCTCCTCCTCCCCCAGCGCTGGATGGATGGCGCTGCTTTGCAAAGCCGGGGGAAAAACACCTTCAAAAGGAGCATTAGGAGGTGGCAGCCACCCAATTTCCCCCTTAGCCAGCGATTGCTCTGTCTCATCCGCTTCCTGGAGTCTATTTAACTTCTACATTTAACAAGCTCCTAAACAAGAAGCAGCAGCAAAGTGGCAGCGCCCGGCTCCCTCCCTGCGAGTGGCATTTGGGGGCTCAGCCCGGGAATGGGAAATTCCTCCGAAGTCTCTTTGATTTATGGCTCTCGTTAATTCTCCAGTGGGGCCCCGAGCTGCCCCGAGCACACCGAACCTCCGAGGGATAAATAATTTACCAGCTGGTTAAATATTCTTTAAGGTCTAGAGAACATCAATGGAGAGGGGATGTCGGAGGGGGAGTGAGACAAAAGTGAAAATTGAGCCCAAAAATGGGAGGGGATGGCCTGGGATGGAAAAGGGAAGGACTGAGGATGTGCCGGGAAGGGAAGGGAAGGGAAGGGAAGGGAAGGGAGGGGAGAGGAATAGTGGATTTGTCTTTCCAAACAAGCTGTGGGTCTGCTGGTGGATAAAACTAGCACTGAGAGAGAAAGAAGCAATGGGAAGGAT
>WBNO01007123.1:0-22033 GCA_013400575.1 Peucedramus taeniatus | reverse complement strand
CCGAAGGGAAGGGAAGGGAAGGGAAGGGAAGGGAAGGGAAGGGAAGCAGCCCTGCTGTCAGAGGATGCTGATGCTGCCCCACACGGGCCCTGCCTGCTGCCCTCGGGGGCCGAGCTGCAGGGACACGAGGTTTTGGCAGCAGAACCTCGATGAAACGTGGTGCCAAGGGGATGTTTCCCCCTCCTTCCCTCCTCCTCCCCAGGGATCAGCATTCCCAGCGAGGAATCCCCGGGCTGATGCTGGAGGGAGATCACGGAGCGAGAGCAGAAGTTGGAGAGGAGAGTCCAGGAGCTCCTGCTGCGAGCTCCCAGCACCTTCCAGCCTCGGCCCGGGATGTTTTGGGCTCCCCAGAGCAGCGGGGCAGCCCCGAGCCCCCCCCCCGGCCCCGCAGCCCCGCGGATCCGGCGGAGGTAGAGAGAGGGCAGCAGAGCCTGCTCCTTGCGGCAGCCGGGATGTGGCAGGTCCTGCCTGCTGGAAGCGTGTGAGGAATAAATGGAATAAAACTGCTCCACGGCAAAGGAGCAGCGAGGCTGCCGGGGGGCGGAACAGGCGGCGCCAGGCGGGAGGGACAAGCTGTGCTACCCTGGGGCGACACAAGAAGGACACGGAGCAGCTCTGGTCAAAGCAAACTAAAAAACTCTTTATTAAAACATCTGACTCCATATATATATCTTTTTGAAATCCCAGTGTCATTGGAGGGTGACAGTGCCACCTCCTCAATGTCACTGGGCAACCCAACTGTCTGTCAGGTTGCTCATCCTCCATAAAGGAATGCAAAACAATAAGTTATTTACATAAAGTACGTGAGAAAGTTTATATAAAGAATGCAAACATCAGAGGGCTTGGTAAAACTTGAGAAAATCAGGGTGACAAAGCTGCACATCCCAGTGGGAATGAGGGATGGAACTCCGGTGCTGGAGCCAGGATGGGTCCTGCAGGCTCTGGGACACCCCTCCCCCGTGGGTCTGGGGACAGCAGGGCCACAGGTCGGGTTCCCAGGTGTCCCATGCCATGGCCACGTGCCCTGCTGGTGCCACAATGCTGGGACAATCTCCAGGCACTGGAATTTGCTCCGACACGGACACACAATTTCCGTGGGATGATAACAACGCTGGCAATGTCACCCCTCATCATTTCCAAGGAGTCTGCAGGGCTGTGGGGATAAATCAATATAAAAAAACCCATGTTTATAATCTCCACATCCCGTTCCCAGCAGCACTGGGGCTTTAATTGGGATCTCGGGAAGGAGGAGCTCAGGCCAGGTGCCCCCATCCTTTTTCCTCTCAGTTGTTCATCCTCACTCCTTGTCCCGATCCCCCCCACGCCCCAGTAAAGGATGCTGGGGCTGAAACAGGGAGAGGAGCTGGAGCTGGGATGGATCCCTGCTGTCCAGCCTCAGAAGGGAGGCAGGGAAGATGGAATAACCTGTCCTGAAACTCAGAGGAAGAGGAGCTGGGGCTGCTCCAGGAGGGACCCCAGAGCCAGGGACAGAGCCCCTCCCTCTGTGCTGAGCTGAGGAGGGGCTGGCACGTGGATTTAGGGCTGGATTAGAACCTGTTACACTCCCCAGGGTTTAGCTGGATCCATACCCCAGCGTCAGAGAGGAGAGAGACCCTTGGGGGCCGAGCTGGGACAAAAATCCTGAGCTTTACTGAGTCCTGCTTGTTTAAAGGAACAAAAAAAGGAGATTTTTTCCTAATTCCCATCCCAAGAACCTGCAGATAAGTGAGGGAGGGGCCTCATTCTGCCCCTGCCCTAAGTTCTGGGGAGTCCTGGGGCTCCTGAATTTTGGGGGTCCCGAGCAGGGGCAGCTCCCAGCACCGAGCAGTGGGGGCTGAACAGATCCATAGATCCATGCCATGGGCACAGGGAGGGACCGAGGGGGCCACTGGCACAGGGCCACAGCACGACTGGGATTCTTTCTTTCTTTTTTTTTTTTTTTTTTTTTTTTTTTTTTGAGGGCAGCAGCCACCACCTCCTTTTCCACTTTTTTTTCCCCCTGTTTTTCCTCCTTTTCCTGATTCTCCTCCTCCCCCTCCGGGGCTGCTGCCTCCCGCCTGCGGTGCAGATGGCCCAGCATATGGGCAGCCTCCCCTCGTGCTCGCACCTTGTAAGCAGATTCTGTCAGGTTTAAAGAGGAAAAGCTTAATTAAGCAGTTGTGTGTGTACAATTATGTCCTTAATTATCTCCGCGTTTCACTCCTTTGTTGTTCTCCGTTTGCGAGAAGTTTGGGAACAACCGCAGGCGTCCAGCAGGAGCTTCTTCCTTCCCCGTTTTCTCTTTTCTCTCTCCTCCTGCCTCATTTTAGGGATTTTCTGGCTGAAGGCAGCTGCAGGACGAGCCCCCCTCCCCGGCTGCTGGGATTCATCGACCCCAGCTCAGCTCCCAGAGCAGAGCAGGCAGCGGCACTGCCCACACAAAGTGCAAGTTTAGCTGCTCAAAAGCCGCTTCAGCCCAATTTATCACCTCCCACATTCGTGCTCCAGCAGCCCCAATGCCCCAGCCCTGCCCCAACACCCTCGGGAATAACCAGACCCGGTGAGAGCATCAGCAGGGTGATGCTTCATCCCCCCCATACCCCAGCAATGCCAGCCGAGGGACCCCTGCCTAATTAATTCTTCTAATTACTCATTCCCCCTCCCATTTCCCAGCTTGGGCAGCAAGCCTGACCCATCTCCAGGGACATCCTGGAGTGCCCTGGTCCCCTCCTCGCTCTCAGTCAGGGTCTGGAGCCACCTGCAGAGATCAGGGACAAGAGGTGGCACGAACAAACAGCTAATTTGTGGTGGTGCTTTTATTTTATACTCAGAGCACTAAACAGCCATAAACATCCCGAGCTGGATGGTGGAGCTGGGGGTGTTTTTATTGTTCGTAAGTCCTTGAAATTTTGCCATGAACCTTTTATTAAAAACAGCCCCAAACTCTCGTTTCTCTAATTGAGTGTATTTCAAAACCCACATGCTTGCATTTGTACCCAGGTATGTTTATATCACCACCAGTTAATTTTTATTTACCTTCTAGTGAAACTCATCTTCCTCCTTAATTCCCAGGCCTGTATTTGCTTTCAAATCAGAATTGGACGCAACAATCGGCCGTATATTTAAGGTGCCATTAAACCCTCAGCTCTGCTCTCGCAGCTTCCAAACCGAAGCACAGCAGTGACCTCCCCCTCCTTTTCCAGGCATCCCAGCAGGGAAAATGAATCTTCATCCAGCTGAGAGGTGTCAAGTGCCCGGAATGAGCCCGGGGCGAGCTGCGGGAGTGATGGGGGCTGCAGAGGGAGGGGGTCGGAGGAGATTCAGGGAAGGAGGAGAGGAACAATCTCTCCCCTGGGGTCAGGGATGGAGAGGTTTGGGTTGGTTGGGATGGGAAGCTCTGTGGAGGGTTCAGCAGTGGAGGGGGTGCACAGGGAGCTTCAGGAGCAGGCAAAGCTCAACCTCATCGCATCCCTCCCCCCTCCGGCCCCCTGCTCGCTCCCGTTCCCAGGAAAGGTTTTGTGTCCCCGTCCGACCTGCGAGCAGGGTGGGGAATTGATCAACCCCTTCCACACCGGCCTGGAGGAGCAGGAGGGGCTGGGGGCTGCCTGGTGTTCCCTGATCCCGAGTTTCCACAAAAATCTGCCCCTTCAGAGGGGCAGCAGGGAGCTCCCTCCTCTCCCGTGGCGTGTCCGTCTGTCTGTCTGGCCCTGAGCTGGCCCTGGGGAGGTGCACAACGTCTGCAAGTGGGGCTGGGGCAGCCCTGCTCCCCAATTCCCCTCTCTGCTCCCCAGTTCCCTGCCCTGCTCCCCAATTCCCCTCTCCGCTCTTCAATTCCCTCCCCCACTCCCCACTTCCCTTCTCCACTCCCCACTTCCCTTCTCTTCTCCCCAATTCCGCTCTCTGCTCCCCAATTTCCCTCTCCATTCCCCAATTCTCCTCTTCACTCCCCAAATCCCTGCTCCACTCCCCAATTCCTCTCTCCACTCCCCAATTCCCTTCTCCCCTCCCCAATTCCCCCTCCACTCCCCAATTCCTCTCTCCACTCCCCAATTCCCCTCTCCGCTCCCCAGTTCTGCCCCGCAGGGAGCCCCGAGCCCCGGGAGCATCGCGCTGATGTCGGCGCGGGGCAGCTGAGGACAGGAGCGGCTGCGGGCGGTAATTAACACCCGGGGAGGGGGGCTCTGCTGCCGGAGGGGGGCTCTGCTGCCGGAGGGGGGCTCTGATGCCACAGGAACCTTTCATCCCTCTGCCGCAGCCGAGGGATGCGGGAAGGCACCAGAGCCCGGAGGCTTTGGAGATGTCTCACCCCAGCCTGGCGCTGGTTTGGGGGCACAGAGGGGAGAGGATTTGGCAGCGTCGGCACCGGGATCAACACAGCCAAATCCCCGCGGCTTCTGCCCAGCCCCAACATCCCCATCAAGGCCGTTTGGGATGCGGGACGTGGCTGGAACACGGAGCAGGGAAATGCCTGCGCCCCAAAGCCGCATCTCGAGGATGCTGAGGAGGTTCAGGGAGCCCAGGGCTCTCCTGGCCCCGCTGTCTCTCGGTTATTCCCACTTCCCGCTCTGTCCAGCAGGAATTTTACACCCTGCAGGAGTTACACCCTGCAGGAATTACACCCTGCAGGAATTACACCAGGCAGCCCAAAGCAAACACAATATTTTAAAGTCCTTCCCAGCCTAACCATCCCCAGCGCTATTAATAACACTTGTAAGGAGTTGTTCTTGAATAGATATGATTTTTATCTTGACAACGTCTCCCTAAATCATTTTTATCCCCACGAAGTTTGCGAGGAGCAGATTTTCTGAGGGCCATTTATCTTGGCAAATATCCCCACCCCTGTTTATTGCTCATTCCCTCTTTAGTTATGGTTTGGGCTGTTCCCCGCCCTCAGCCTCAGCTCCCAAATCCCTCCATCCCCTCCCTCCATCCCCCCTCCACGTGTGTTTGCAAAATGAGCTCAAATCCTCAAATCTCTGTGGCTGAGAAGCTGTGGGGAGGTGGGAAGGGGGTGTGAGCTCGCTGCCGAACATCCTCCTGTCCTCCCTCCCCCCGCGTCTTCAGCCACAATTCCAGTTGGTCAAAAGGCACAGAACTCCCCAGAATTATTGGAATTATCTGAATTATCTGAATTATCAGCTTTTCTCGGCAGAAAAGCGGCCGCAGCCCCCTGGTTGTAGCAGATGGACAAAGGCACAGGAAAAGCTCGAGGCAGGGAAGGCAGCGGGGCCATTCCGGCTGTCACATCCATCACTGGCTCGGGAATAAAGACTTTTCTAAGAGGAGAACTGCGGGGAAAGGAGCAGATTCTCTGATCCAGCTTGGGAAACACCGATTCTGCTGGCAGATGGCCCGGGCTGCTCCTCCTGGGGGGATGAACCCAGCCCGGGGCTGCTGAGCTCAGCCCAAAGGGGCTGAATTTAACCCAAAGGAGCTGAACTCACCCCAAACCTGCTGAACTCCCCCCAGACCTGCTGAACTCAGCCCAAAGGTGCTGAGCTTACTCTGGGAATGCTGAGTTCACCCCAAAGGAGCTGAACTCACTCTGGAAATCCTGAATTTACCCCAGAGGTGCTGAACTGACCCCAAAGGGGCTGAATTTAACCCAAAGGTGCTGAACTCACCCCAAACCTCCTGAACTCACCCCAAACCTGCTGAGCTTACTCTGGGAATGCTGAGTTCACCCCAAATGGGCTGAACTCACCCCAAAGGAGCTAAACTCACCCCAGAGGTGCTGAGCTCACCCCAAAGGTGCTGAACTCACTCTGGGAATGCTGAATTCACCCCAAACGTGCTGAACTCACCCCAAAAATGCCAAAGTTCCCCCGTGCTCTGGCTGGCACAGGGAGCCTGAGGTGGCTGCAGGTGCCTGTTGGAGCAGGGTTTGGGCTGCAGGAGGTGCAGGGACAGCACCTGGACACTCCTGGGTTTAAATCCCTGAGGACAGAGCATCCCCAGGCCTGGAGGGTCCCACCCAGCCCTGCAGAGCAGAAGGTGGAGCAGCACAAAACCGACTCGGAGAGAGAGAAAGGAGGAGGGAGGAAGGAGCAGCTGGAGCCAGGAGTAATAAAATATTGCAGAACTCGATTAAGAAATGCCAGGCAGGGCTGGCAGAGCAGGCTGGGCACACGGTCCTGCTGCAGCTGGGCCCGGAGCAGGCTGCTTCTGTGGGATTGGGGGGTTTATGGGATGTGGCACTCGGCCATCCCGCTGTGCAAATCAACCTGTGCACCACCGGAGCCAAGCAATCCCACTGCAGCTGTCCCCAAAGGCTTCCCAAGGCCTTGTAAAGGAACACCTGTAAGCAGGCCCAGGAATGGCTCTGCTGGGAATGCTGGAGCTGCTTCCATGATTTGTGGGTTTGTGGGAGCAGAGGAGGGCAGGCAGCAGAGCTCGGTGCCCACCAGGGTTTGGTGGCTGAAGCAAAGGTCTCAGCCCCACGGGACAGAGAGCTCCTCACAGGAGTGGAGCTGGAGCCTGGGAAAGGCTGGGAATTTCCAAATGTGAGGAGGCCCTCACACCAAATTTCCAGGGTTTAGGCAGCCCAAGGGACAGTGCTGAGCTTTGTGGCTCAGCTGGAGGTACAGAATGAGACTCGTTCTCTATTCCAGAGAGGGAGGGAGGGAAGGAGGAAGGAAAGGAAGGAAGGGAGGAAGGGAGGAAGGGAGGAAGGGAGGAAGGGAGGAAGGGAGGAAGGGAGGAAGGNCAGGCATTCCCGGGGTTGGAGAGCTCGGGGTGGTGCAGCTGTGGGGTTCAGGCTCCATCTCACCCCACTCCACCTCCCTGCCAAAAATCCTCTCCTGGGAATGCCCCAAGGAGCCAGGGGCCCGGCTGTAAGTGCCACACAGGCAGAGCTGCCGTGGCTGTCACCCTGCTGGGGACATCAGGGCTGGTGGAGTCCCCACGGCTGAACAGGACAGGGCTTGGAACTCCCAAAAGGAGCCACCCTGGGGTCCCTGCAGGAGCTGGCAGGAGCCTCTGGGCCACAGCCACGTCCTTTAGGAAGGGCCAGGAAGCCCTTGAGAGGAATGGTGGATTTGTCTTTTCAAATAAGCTGTGGGTCTGCTGGTGGATAAAACCAGCACTGGGAGAGAAAAGAAACAATGGGAAGGATTTCACTGATTGGTGAATGGAAAAAGATGTTTGCTTTTACAAATAAACTCTAGGTTGGTTGATAATTGAAATTAGACATTGAAAGATGAAAGAAACAATGGGAAAGAAAATCCCTAAATTCTCTAAAGATTAAAAATTAAAAGGGAGGGTTATACATTAGAGGGGAATCTTTGGGATCAGGCATTCCAGGAAGTCTGAACCTCTCAAGTACCTCAGAAATGGGGAAAGAGAGAAGAAAATGCAGCTGGGAAATTGGGATAAAAAGGAGGCTGCGTCCTCCAAAAATTGGAGAGACCCCAGGGGAATGCCCCATGGCCTCTCCCTTGATTGGAATAAGGCAAAAGGGACTCCTCTGTCTCCTTTTTGGACATAAACCTCTGATGTTCGTGGGTTCATTTTCCTGACACCCTCGGGAGGTGGAATTCAGTGATCTGAACTCAGCTCCCTGCCCGTGGGGGAGCAGAGGGACGAGCCGGGCTCTGCCCCAGCCCCGGAGCAGCCGGCGCTCATGGAATGGGAATTTGGGAATGGCTCTTGCTGGAGGAAGTTTCTCCTCCCCAGGTGTGGGCAGGAGGCCCCTCCCGGCTGTCGGCAGCGCTGGCAGGGGATAATTAAAGCTTTTATTCCGTGCCTGGAGGCGCGAAGGCATCGAGGGCTCTTCTCAAAGCAGGAACCCAGCGAGGCCGGGGCTCTGCGCAGAGGGGAGGGAGAGATGCCAAAGCTGCCTGAGAGAAAGTCTGGGCTTCATCCTCCTCTCCCAGCTCTTTAAATCCACCCTGTGAACAGCGAGTCCATGTTCAACCGTGTGTCTGCAGGGTTCAGCTGGGCAGGACCAAACCCTCCATTCCCAGCAGCTCCATTCCCAGCAGCTCCATCCCCAGCAGCTCCATTCCCAGCAGCTCCATTCCCAGCAGCGCTCCTCGCCCTCAGCTCTGCCCTGGCTCAGGATCCCGGCTCACAGATCCCACGGACCCAAATGATCAGGGAATTTCCCTGCCTCTCCCCAAACACCGCTCTGTACATGAGATGTGACCCAGGGCTTCCTCCACCGGCTCTGCTGTGACAGCTGGGGACACTCATGATGGGCAGGAGGGGCTGTGCCTGGACATGGGGGGACAAAAACCACCCCAAAAATGCTGGCAGAGGTGCTGGCTGCAGCCCTGCCCCACACACAGCTCAGTGCATGGAGAGGGGACAGTCCTGGCTCTGCCCCAGCCCCCTGGCACTGCTGGACCCTCCCTGTGCCCCCAGGAGCAGGACAGAGCTCACCCTTCATGTTTGGGGCAGCAGAGGCAGCACAGGGGGATGTGACAAGAGCTCCAAGGTGGAGAGAATTTCCCAGCTCTCGGATACAAGGAGGAACCAGAACGTCGTTTGTCATCTTTAAAGATACGCAGAGTCGGCGAGAGAATGAATTCTTCTTCATAACCCAGTTCCCAGGGTATTTTTACTGTGCATCATAAATTATAATACCTTTTTATTTTTGCTTTATGGCCTGTCCCCCGCCAATTCCGGTGATCTACATCCTCACCCCCCCAGTGCTTTAGGAACAATCCCTGCCTGTCTCTCTCCTCCTCCCATCAGCTCTCCAGCCTCTCTCCTTCCACCAGCAGCTCTTCTTCCCCTTGTCCACCCTCGGCTGTGGGAGTCACCAGGAGTGGACAGTGACACCTCTGAGCTGCTGCAGAGCCTTGGGCAGGTGGAGCCAAGGCCACGGCTCTGCCCCACAGCCCTGGCAGCAGCAGGGAGGGCACCTCCAGCTCCTGGCAGTGCTGAACCAGCCCAGCAGCTCTCTGAGCCCTCCCTGGGTGGGGGACACAGCCCTGAGCACCCCCTGCCCCTCACAGCTGGGGACAGCCCAGCCCCAGGTGTCCCTGAGGTGGGGACAGCTCTGAGCTTCGCCTGGCCCTGCCCTGTCTGGGGAGGCTTTGGGGTCCTGGTTGGTTTCTCCACCAGCACAGCTCAGATGTGAGGATTTCAGCTCCATTTACACCTGAAATTCAAACGAGAGCAGCCCAGGGCAGGTGAGGTGACACCAAAGGATGAAGCCGTGCCTGAGGCAGCTCCAGACATCCCAAACCCCCAGGATGACCCTCTGAGGAGATCCCACCTGCCCAGGGCAGCCCTTCACACCACCCCATGTGGTTTTTATCCCCACAGCAATGCCGGGAGCCCAGGGAGCTCCCAGTGCCCAGCTCAGCATCCCCCTGCCCATGGATCCTCCATTCCCAGGAGAACCTGTGTGGGTTTCACATTTCACTGAACAGAATTCCTTCACTCAGGATTTTATCCTGGGAAGCTGAAAAGGCAGAGAGAGGCCCAGAGATGGGAAATAATCCTGATCTCATTGGCTTCTGTGCTGTGCTCATGTGGGATGTGTGAGGAATTGTTTACCTGAATTGATGAGTCTTGATTGGGCTCTGGTGTGAGTTGTTTTCAATCACTGACCAATGGTCACAAGAATTGTGTGGGGACTCTGGAGAGAGTCACGAGTTTTCATTATTATCTGTTTAACCTCCTTTAAGTATCCTTCTCTATTCTTTAATACAATATAATATCATAAAATAATAAAATAGCCTCTGATCACATGGAGTCAGAGCATCATTCTCCCTGCCACGAAGGGTCAGGTTTTTTACAACAGACCAGCCCAGCTGGAAGGTGCTCAGGGCACTTTGTACAGCTCCTTTCTTTGCAAAACCTCTTCCCTTTAAGGTAAAAAATCTGTTTACAAAGCTCACCGGGTGGGGAACCCCCTGTGAGAGAAGGGGGACGTGGCCAGGACTCTCCCGTGTCCTCCCGCAGGGAGAGCCCAGCCCTGGAGCAGCAGCAGGGGAGGAGAGGTGAGTGTTTATCCTGCGGAATGCGGCGATTTGCCGCGATGAGGCTGACTAAGAGCATCACATCCTTCACGCTAAGCCGCAGAGCCTCGGGGCTTTGCGCGGGGCTCAGGCTCCCGTCAGGGTTTTTCTGCCTGTCGGGATTTACAGGAAAACAGGCGTCTCCTGGGAAGAGCCAGCGCTGCTGACGCTGCGTTCAGCATCGTGTTCCCCCATGCCGTGCGCTAATTCGGGGTTGCCCAGGCCCAGATGGGATTTTTAGGGCTAAAAAAAAAAAAAATCCTACTGGCGGTCATTCCCGTTTTCCAGTGTTTTCGCAGCAATCTGCAGCCTGTGCTCAGCGCCTGGATGTGGGACAGGGCTCTTGCACAGACATAAATAAATAATTAATATTCTTTTTTAAACATAAATAAACCTTCTGTGCCCCCAACCCAGCTCGGGGACGAGTAGGAGCCGCTGGATGTGGCCGCACTCGGAGCTGCCCTTGGCTGGTTCCTCCCCATCAGATCTGGGGCTTGGAAAAATGAGAGCAGGAGAGGAGGGGAACAGGAGAACAGGAGAGCAGGAGAACAGGGGAGGAGGAGAACAGGGGAACAGGAGAACAGGAGAGCAGGAGAACAGGAGAGCAGGAGAATGGGGGAGCAGGAGAACGGGGGAGCAGGAGAACAGGGGAGGAGGAGAACGGGGGAGCAGGAGAACAGGAGAGCAGGAGANAGAACAGCCAGGAAATGACAGCGAACAAGGCAGCCAGGGGCTGGTTCGGTCCATGAAGAGCGATCACTGGCAGGGCCGGGTGTTAGTGCCGGGATGCTCGGCAGGGACCGGAGGTTCCTTAACGAGCGGGGACATTCCCGGGAGCATCCCCAGGGTCATTCCAAGGGTCATTCGCAGGAGCGTTCCCCAAAACATTCCCGGGAGCATCCCCAGGGTCATTCCAAGGGTCATTCGCAGGAGTGTTCTCGAAAATATTCCCAGGGGCATTCCCAGGAACATTCCCCAGGAGCATTCCAAGGGTCATTCGCAGGAGTTTCCCAGGAACATTTTTGGGGCCATTCCCAGGGACATTCCTGAGAGCATTCCCAGGGATATTCCCAGGAACATTCCTGAGAGCATTTCCTGGGGTATTCCAAGGGTCATTCCCAGGGGCATTCCCATTCCCAGGGACGTTCCCAGGAACATTCCCGGGACCATTCCCAGGTGCATTCCCCATTCCCAGGAACGTTCCCAGGGTTGTTCCCCATTCCCAGGGGCATTCCCCATTCCCAGGAACATTCCCAAGAGCATTTCCTGGGGCATTCCCGGGACCATTCCCAGGAACGTTCCCAGGGTCATTCCCCGTTCCCAGGGTCATTCCCCATTCCCAGGGGCATTCTGGGCCCTGCTGGAAGCCGGAGCATTCCCGGGATGCAGGGAGCAGCAGCACGGGGGGGATGGGTGTTGGGAATGGACCCTTCAGCCCAGGGGACAGGGAGGGGACACAGGGATGGGCTGGGGACAAACAGCCACCCAAAACCTGGGAGAAGGAGGATGGAGGAGGCTTGGTGGTGTCTGCCAGCGGGGTTTTTGGAGCAAAGGGTCACCTCAGCCTCATTCAGCCCTGGCACATCAACATCCGGGGCTGCCTTTGAGCACAGCCAAGTCTGGGGTCCCAGACTGAGATGGGGAAGAGGGAGGGGACAGAAAACAGCTCTGTGCAGGCCCCAGGGCATTTCTGAGCAGGTGGAGGCAGAGCAAGGCCCGTGGTGCTCCAGGACACATCGGCCCCGGGGCAGCCACGAGCCCTGCGAGGAGAGGAGAGCGGGCAGGGAACAGGGCAGCAGTGACAAATGAGTTTAATTCCTGGGCAGACACCGATGGGAGGGGGTGATTAATGAGCCCAGCGCCTCATCGTGGCCTCAGGAGCTCAGGGAGATATTTTGGCAGAGGGTGGAGGTGCAGGCTGGGAACTGAGAGCTGGCAGGAGGTGACAGCCACTCGCAAAGTCCCTGCCCCATCTGCCCACAGTGTCCCTCTCTGACCATTCCCGGGTCTGGGTCCTTCCCAGAGGTTCATGGTTGGGATTAAAACCCTTCCATCATTTCTCCTGTCCTCTTCTCTCCCTCTTATCCCATCAAACACAGAGGCTGGCACGCCTGGTTCTCCACGGGGCTCCTTCCCCGAGCTGCAGTGCCAGCTCTGGCCTCTGGCCCTTCCCTCTCTGCCCCTGCCTGCAGGAGCGGTGTGGAACTGGTTAAACTGGGAGCTGGGCTTCTCTCCTGCCACAGCCACTGGAAGGATCTGCGTTCCCAGGGGCAGAGATGCCACAAGGAGCACCAGGAGCCTGGCAGGGGAGCCCCCCTCCCTGCTCTCCCCTGGCTGTTTCTGAGTCCCAGCCCTGGTCTGGGTCCAGCTGGAGCCAGCCCTGGGCTGCCAGGGTGTGCCAGGAGCAGCCCCTGGTGCATTGGGCACAGCAGCTGCTGGTGCTGATTAAAAATGGAGAAACCCAGCAATTAGCAGGCTGTGACAGCCCTGGCTGTGCTGGGGACAGGGCAGGGGAGGGGCTGGCCAGCCCGGGGGGAGGCTGGGTCCCCAATTCCCCCTTGGATCCCACAGGGATAGTGAAGCAATACACGGAATAAATAGACTCCACAGCTAAGTTTAGTTATGCAGTGGGTATGTGTTGGAGCCTGGGCACAAGTGAGACAGCTCTCATAAGGACTCGTGCCCCGAGCCTCGGGCTGCCCCACAGCTTTATTCACAAAGCTATTCCATATGGAAGAGATTGCACAACTTTCCCATGCATGTTCAACCCCTGGTCCCCCTGTCCTCGCCTCCTGTGGCAATCAGGTCCACGCCCTCCTGGCCAGGCCTTGTTGGCTCTGGTGGTCACACGGGGGTCCCTGGGGGTCTCTGAGGCTGAAGATTTTGTGGTCTTCCTCGAGGATGAACTTTTGAACCTTTTCTCCTTTCCGCATGCGCTTCTTGGTCCCTCAGTCCTTATCTGGGTACTCCATGGTCTTAATGAGCTTGGAGACAGAGGGGTTTCTTTATCTGGGCTTTTTGTATCTCTTGATCTCCTCTTGGTATTGTTTTCTATGCAAGAAACCTCAGAAATTTGCATTTTCCTATGCCCTTTGTACCATGGCAGGGGTTTCTTAAGTAAAAAGGTTAAACTTCAACCCAGAGTTCCACAGACTAAACTTTAAATGCTCAATTCATATTGCTATTTCAAGTGAACTCCAAAATCTCTATTTCAATAGGGCAGGAAACGCCGTGTGCTCATCCCACAGCAGCCCTGTGACCGCAGGGGACACATTCCAAAAGAATGGGATGGCCAAACCCACGGGGACCCACAGGGCTGTGCCTGGCTGGATGTGCCATGGGGCAGGAGCAGGGACACGCTGAGGACACGAGTGTCACCCTGTGTGTGCCTGGCTGCCAGCTCCTCCACCCCTGCGCTCCTGTCCCTGTCAGCTGGGACACAGCTGGACACGTGTGTCACCTCAACAGAGCCCAGGGAAGCACAGGGACACACCTGGAGTCCCCAGGGAAGCACAGAGACACACCTGGAGTCCCCAGGGAAGGACATGGACACACCTGAGGTCCCCAGGGGAGCACATGGACACACTTGGAGTCCCCAGGGAAGCACAGGGACACACCTGGAGTCCCCAGGGAAGCACAGAGACACACCTGGAGTCCCCAGGAAGTTCCCACAGAAGCACAGGGACACACCTGGAGTCCCCAGAAGTCCCCATGGAAGGACATGGACACACCTGAGGTCCCCAGGAAAGCACAGGGACACACTTGAGGTCCCCAGGAAGTTCCCAGGGAAGGACATGAACACACCTGAGGTCCCCAGGAAGTTTCCAGGGAAGCACAGGGACACACCTGGAGTCCCCAGAAGTCCCCATGGAAGGAAATGGACACACCTGGAGTCCCCAGGGAAGCACAGGGACACACCTGGAGTCCCCAGGAAGTCCCCAGGGAGGCACATGGACACCTCATGTCCCTCCAGAGCCCCGAGCAGCCTCCCCACCCAGCCCAGCCTTCCCCTCATTAATATCCATGGCTGAATTATTTATTACAAGCAGATGTTGGAGTTTAAGGAGTGCTAAGAGGATATACTCAGCTAATCAATTTATTTTTAACTAGTTTATGTATTTATTACCACCAGAATTTGGATTTCAGCTGTTGTTTGGAATTATCCCTCATTCATCACCGTGTGCTGCTTGGATTACCTGTGCTGGCCCTCGGGGACCAGGGGAGAGCCACAAATCTGCTGCTTCCCGGCCATTCCCGGCCATTCCTGGCCATTCCCGGCCATTCCTGGCCATTCCTAACTTATTCCCTCCTTTCACACCCTGCATAAAATCCAGGCACTGAGCTGCAACTCGCTGCGAACTCCCCAAAAACGAGCTTTGCCTCCAGGCCGGGCTGGGAGAGCGGGGAAATCTCCTGGAAAAGGAGGAGGAGGGGGATGCTGGGGACAGGAAGAAGCGGGGTCAGCACTCGGGGGGCACCCACAGACCCAGGGATGCCCGTCCAGGGGTGCCCATCCAGGGATGTGCTCCCACAGACCCAGGGATGCCCATCCAGGGATGCCCATCCAGGGATGTGCTCCCACAGACCCAGGGATGCCCATCCAGGGATGTCCATCCAGGGATGCCCATCCAGGGATGCGCTCCCACAGACCCAGGGATGCCCATCCAGGGATGTGCTCCCACAGACCCAGGCAACAAGAGGAAAACCCCGCCCGTTTATTCACCTGTCCCCTCCGGCCCTCGGGGCACACCCAGGTGGCTGCAGGAGATTAATGACCTTGGCAAGATGTAATTAGAGCCCAGGCCCGGCCGTTAATGACTGCGTATTCTCCCTGTCAATGCGCCTTAATTGAAAATGAGTAGGCGACTGGCTTGGCAGTGGAGCTGGCTGCAAAGGCTCGTCGCTGTATTAATTGTAGTAATTAGCAGTCACTTTAGGCTGGAGTCAGCTATAAATAGGGGGTCTGCTCGTTTAGAGGAGAGCGTGATTTAAAATGCAAATAAAATCAGCGTAAATCACCGCTCTCCCCCAGCCCCCCAAAGCTGCGGGGCTGTTCTGGCAAAGTTTGGTTTCCAAAGGGAAGAGATCCCCTTGCTGACCAGCTCGGGATTGTCGTGGCAGCCACCCTGGCACAGAGGTTTGTCCCCAGCAGTGCCTTTGCTGGTGCTGCCAGGGTGATGGGCAGCCCCCAAATCATCCCCATCCCACGCTCAGGGTTTGGAATGTGCTGGATAAACCCCAAAATCCGCACGGTGAGGAGCAGACCACAAAGCCAACTGCTCCATCTCTGTCCTGGAATGCTGCAGGGACATTTTTTGGGGAAAAAAAAAGCCACCCAAGGACTGTGGAGATGCAGGAAAAGGGAATGCAGGTCGGGCTGGGGCAGGCACCGTGCCAGGGTGGGGTCCCACGGCCCCAGGCACGCCCTGGAGCTCTCAGGCCCTTCCTGACACGCTCCATTTATTTGATTATCACCAAAGGAAGGACAAGTGAGAGAGGAAGGAGGAATGATCTCTTATTAATGCAGAATCGCTAAATTACAGCCTGTACAAGCAGGGACAAAGTAATGCGCTAAAATAAAATCCTGCCTCTGAAAGATCCCCGAAGCAGAATCATTAAAAATTAAAAAACAAACACAAGAAACGCCTTTTAGCTGCTGGGCAGTCCTTAATTTAGCCAGGACCATCCAACCCCCCGCCTGCTGCTGGGCCGTGGAGTTGTGGGGAGCTCCTGAGCGAGAAAGAGCGATTTTAGGGAATTAAAAAGCTAAAAAAAGAGAGTGGGGGAGGAATGATCAGCTCCTTGATCAGGTTTGTGAGGAGTTCCTGCTAATTACAGCCGCAGCTTGGAGCACATTCCCCCTGTGGCAGGGGGGACACGCCGGGCTCTGCCCCCTGAGTCACTGGTGAGGCCAGCCCAGGACAAGTCCCCTGGCCACAGGAGATGCCACCACGTCTGTGGTGTTTATATTTCACTGAACAGAATTCCTCCACTCAGAATTTTTATCCTGAGAAGCTGAAAAGGCAGAGGAAAGCCCTAGAGATGGGAATAATAATCCTGATCTCATTGGCTTCTCCTGTGCTGTGCTCATGTGGAATGTGTCAGGAATTGTTTACCTGAAGTGCTGAGCCTGGCTGGGCTCTGGTGTGAGTTGTTTTCAATCACTGACCAATGGTCACACAAACTGTGTCAGGACTCTGGAAAGAGTCACGAGTTTTCATTATTATCTTTTTAGCCTTCTGTAAGTATCCTTCTCTATTCTTTAGTATAGTTTAGTACAGTTTTCTTTAACATAATATAGTATCATAAAATAATAAAATACCCTTCTGATCACATGGAGCCAGAGCATCATTCTCCCTGCCACAAAGGGTCAAAGTTTGTTACAACACTCGTCACCTCGTCACACAGAGCAGCACGAGGAGGCTGCTCAGGGAGGGGACAGTGGCCTTCTCCATGTGCCAAACCCTGGGGACCCCACGGGCTCCTTCCCCTCGCCCCGGGGCTCTCCTGGCACCACTTCAAACCACAGGTGACCCCTCTGTGTGCCCAGGATGATGCCACCCACCTTGGCTTCAAGGAGCCAAGCCCTGGAGCTGCCAGAACAGCTTTGGTGGCCTTGGAGGGCAAAATTTATCAGGATTCTCGCAAAGTCCAGAGAAAAAAGCCATCCATGGAATTCCCTGTGCTTTGCTCACAGACCCAGAGCAGGGATTTGCCTCTCAGTGCTTCCCTCTGCTTCCAGCAGCATCACAGGCAAGGCCAGACCAAAGCTGAATATTTCTATGCCCATCCCAGCTGGAGTTACCCTCTGGTGAAGAGCTGGGACAGCCCCAATCAATAACCAGGGTTTTCTGCACAAAATTCCACCCCAGACTTGAAAGAGGAGCTTCAAGGCAGGAATGCCCAAAGCAGGCGATGGCTCAGGAATTCTCTGCAGGAATTAAAGGAGAACCTGGGATTCACACCACTCAAAAGCCCCTCAGGTAGCAGACCTTCAAGGGATGTGGCTCCCCCAGCCCTCCTGGGACTGTGCCCTTCTCGGATTTCCCCTTGCCTGGGAATTTCTCGAGAGTCCTTTTCACAGCCAGATGGTCCAAGAAAGAGTCAGAGCTGCCTGGCCTTCATTCTCAAGGTTGTTCATTATTTCTTATCTCTAACATGTTCTCCCTGCCCAGCCCAGATGTGTTCAGCAGCTCAGCTCAAGGCACACTGCCCACCCCGGGGCTGTGTTATCTTTTTACACTATAAACTACACAGACATTATTTACAGTTATTCCCAATACCCATCACCTATGTTAGACAGTGAAATTCTACCTTAAACCAATCCCCAAGTGCCACCATCACCAAGAAGATGGAGACGATGAAGAAGAAGGAAGGAGGGCAGTGCACGCCCAGATTGCTCCATCTTGACCCCCCTGTACACTTCTCATATGAATCCTAACATTCTATTTTTCTACTTAAAAATAAGTTATTCATTTTATTGTACTTTCCCTGGTTTGCAATTCCTCACCTAAAGTTGGTGACTTTTTCCATGTCTGGAGATCGAGGGCAGAGGGGTCTTGGGCTCCATCCCAAGCTCTCCGAGCCCCCTGCCCGGGGCTCAGCCCATCCAAAGCAGCAAGAGGGATCTCCTGGTTTCCCACATGCCCTCTCCAAGGGAGCCGTGGCTCCGTGAGCTTCACGAGCTGTGCTTTGAGAGCTGCCTCTCAACACCTTGCTTATCATGAGAGGGACAGGGGAATTTAAAAAAAAATGAAATAACATGAAAATAAATACAGAAGCAACTTCAGCATGGAAGGCAGAGCAGGCCTGATCTTTTGCTTGACTTGCTCTGGAAATTGCTTCTCCCCTGCCCGTTTATGCACATTAATTGAACGTCTGGCCCGGCTGCACGTCTGTTTAAGCCCTCAATCAATCCCCTCCTGGACGACTGTGAGATCAATAGGGTGCTAATTTAATAAAGGACATTTTCAGTTGGCTTTTAAACGCCACGGAGGGGATTTAATTCTTCCCTAATTTTTAGGAAGGGGCGGTGGGAGAAGGGACCCAGGCTCTCCCCTCCAGCAGCAGAATTCCAGATGAGGCTGTGCTGAACTCCTCAGCTCCCTTGGCTGTTCCTTGTTGTAAAAAATCAGCCCCTTCGTGGCAGGGAGAATGATGCTCTGACTCCATGTGATCAGAAGGTTATTTTATTATTTTATGGTACTATATTATGTTAAAGGAAACTGCACTAAACTATACTAAAGAATAGAGAAGGATACTTACAGAAGGCTAAAAAGATAATAATTAAAACTCGTGACTCTTTCCAGAGTCCTGACACAGTTCCTGTGACCATTGGTCAGTGATTGAAAACAACTCACACCAGAGCCCAGCCAGGCTCAGCACTTCAGGTAAACAATTCCTCACACATTCCACATGAGCACAGCACATGAAAAGTGAATGAGATCAGGATTATTATTCCAATCTCTGGGCCTCCCTCTGCCTTTTCAGCTTCTCGGGATAAAAATCCTGAGCGAAGGAATTATATTTAGTAAAATGTAAAGACCACAGAAAAGCTCCTTCAGATTCCTGGAGAGTGTGGAGCCCTGCTTTGCCAGGCAGAATGAACATCCTGCTGCTGTTCCAGCCTGGAGCCAGTCCCTGCTGCCCTGGGATGGTGTCACCTCCTGCTCCAGCCCTGCTGTCCCTGCAGCCCTGCTCAGCTCAGCAGGGACAGCTCTGGCACAGCCACGCTCCCCTCCCCAGCCTCCACCCCCAGCCTGGCCGTGTTTAATTTGCTGTAATCGCTCTCTCCACAGCCATCCTCTCTAAACCCTTTATCTTCCCCCAGGCTGCTGCTCCCTCCCTTTGCTGCCTCTCCTTTGCTCCCTGTGATGCTTTGCCCAGAGCCCTCTGAATTCCAGAGCTCTGAGCAGGGAGGGAATCGTGTCCCTGTGCTGTGCTCAAGACACATGATCAGGATTTTGTCCCTTTCCCTGCTAATTCACCCCACTCTGCCCACGCTGGTTCTGCCCAGCAGCACCCAATCTTTTTCTTACTAAATCACGCCCTCATTAATCTGATTAATGTTCTCCCAGCTCCACACACCTCAGCTCCTGCTAGAGCCAGGTCTGTGCTCAGGGCAGAGAATTCCTGTCCCCACCGCGTCCCCAGAGCTGTCCCTGGAGAGAGGATCTGGCTGGACACTCTCCCTGAGCAGCAACCACGCAGGAGAGGAACTGGAGGAGCCCAAATCTATAAATAAAAGCCATGAATTAAACAAGACTCCTGCTGTTTAAAAGGGTCAAACAAATCCTCGGTCACTTAGAAATACCAGTTACTCCCACAGACACAACCGGGGAAGAACAATAAGTGTTTGTCATCACTTGTTGTTTATTGAGTGGCATTTTGAAGGCCCAAACCTCACCCTGCTGTGAGCGTGGAAGCTCCAACCCACGCTGAAAAACACCAAACTCCCCTGAAAACAGGCAGGTGATGACTGTCCCAGTTTTAAAGCCGGGCAGGAATTTTCCCAGTGAGAGGTTAATCTGGCATCCTTTGGCAGAGCCAGGAGCCCAGCCCAGCTCCTGCCTCCCCTGCACATCTGTCCTGTGAGAACCAAGAAATAAAACTCAAACAAAAAATATTCATCCACCATTTATTCTGCTTAATTATTTAAACTTCAGATTCTGGAAATAATAAAGGAGTAATAAAGAAGAGATTTACCATCCAGCACAATTGCTGGGAGCACTCCGGGTAATTTCCTCCTTCACATTTTAATCTCTCCCTCTCTTTCGCTTCCTTTTTGCCTCGCCAAAATGAATCAATTTATTAAAGTTGTTGCTTAACTGCTTTGCTCTGATGTGCTGGTGGTGATGAAGAGGAATGAGCTGCTCTGTCCCCCGTGTCCCCCCCCAGGTGTCCCCACTGAAGAAAGGGACACGTGGCCACCCTGGGGGCACCTGGCACAGTAAGGACTGATTAGAGGCAGATGTGTCCTTGGAGGGTGATGGATTGGGAGAAGGAGCCAGCCAAGATGTCCCAAAGATGGGCTGCAGAATTAAAATATTCCTCCAGAAACCTGGCTGAGCTTCCACAGCCTCAAAAAGTTGGGATGGGCAAAGCAATCTTCCTTTAAAAGAGACTTTTCTTGATCTCTGCTGGAGAAGAATCACCTTCCCCACTGACCAAAAAAAAACAGCTGGGGATGGCTCCTGGATTTTTGGAGCTCTGAGTCCTGGTGTTCTTGGACAGATCCATCAGGACCTCACCAGAATCCACCAGGAAAAACCACACAGAGGATCAACAGACCCACTGGCAGTGCAGGAAAGGAAAACATTGCCCAGGAGCTGATGAAGGTGGGTCCTGAACACACAGGGGTTGGACCAGGAGGGGCCCTGTTCTCCCACAGGCAGCAGGGCTGTGGGACCACGAGCAGGACCAAGAACAGCAGCAGCAGCACCCAGCTGCCATCACCAGGGTGCTTCCAACCCCAGCAAGGACAAAGCTGCCACCACCCCCCTGCAGCCCCCAGGGTGCTCCAGCCCCAGGGGAGACCAGCAGCTCTCTCTGCTGTCATTCCTGCCTTTGAAAGGGGAAAAGAGTCCAGGAATTCCTGCTCAGCCCCTTCCAGCAGTTCTCTCTGCTATCATTTCTGCCTTTGAAAGGGGAAAGGAGTCCAGGAATTCCTGCTCAGCCCCTTCCAGCAGCTCTCTCTGCTGTCATTCCTGCCTTTGAAAGGGGAAAAGAGTCCAGGAATTCCTGCTCAGCCCCTTCCAGCAGCTCTCTCTGCTGTCATTCCTGCCTTTGAAAGGGAGAAAGGAGTCCAGGAATTCCTGCTCAGCCCCTTCCAGCAGCTCTCTCTGCTGTCATTCTTGCCTTTGAAAGGGGAAAAGAGTCCAGGAATTCCTGCTCAGCCCCTTCCAGCAGCTCTCTCTGCTGTCATTCCTGCCTTTGAAAGGGGAAAGGAGTCCAGGAATTCCTGCTCAGCCCCTTCCAGCAGCTCTGACTCTGCAGCTGCAGGTCCTGGGCCAGGTTGGAGCCCTGCTCTTTTTGCTGGGAGGAGGAAGAAGCAGGAGCAGGGGCAAAGAGCTCCTTCTGAGGCTGATAAATCCCAGCCAGGATCTCTTTTTGCAGTGCTGAAGGAATCAGCTCAAGCTCCACATCCCGATTTTGGAACCAGTTCCAAGGAACACAAGGCAAACACAGCGCTCAAAAGAGCAGCAAGGCAGTCCCTGGGGACAGGCACCAGCTGTAAAAGTGAACAAAAACTGTTTGAGAAGATTAGAAACTGCAGATAAGAGCACAGATCCCAGTTCCCACAGAGCTCCATCCCCAAATCTCCAGCACTGAAGGCTGAACAAACAAAGCCACAGCTCGGCCAAGGGGCCAGGGACCCCCATTCCCACCTCTTCCCCCCAAGCTCCCTGCAAAGTGGCCTTTCCTCTTCCCAGAGCCACAGAAATAAATTAACATTTTAAAATATGGGAGAAATTATTCACCATGGAAATTCGGAGAGACAGCAATTAATTAATAAAAATAAGTATTGCTAATACTGGGTTTTCACACAGCCCTTTAAATTGCAAATTCCTCTCGAAGCGTGCACTATTAATTAAATCACTTTCATCCACTGCGACCCTCAGATACAATTATTTATTCTGATAAATAATTTTTTATTTATACTGACAAGTCTTTTTTTTTTTTTAATGCTGATAAATAATTGGTGGGGAAACGTAGGGCTGGCAACAAGGCCTGGCCTGAGCCTGCCTCCTGCACAGCCCTGTCTGCCTCAATTCGCCTCAGCCCCTGGGCCCCCCCCACCCCAGCTGATTCGCAGCCTCTCTGAACACAAATAACAATTCTCCATCCCACATCCTTGCAGAAAAATGCAGTTTTTGGAGGAGCCAAGGCCCGGGGCGGTTTGAGGGCTGTGGCAGTGTCAGACTCAGGGCCAGATGGATGCTCGGGCTCCGTCCTTCCCCATGCCACCAGGGACCCCGGATCTGCAGCTGTCATCCCAAATCCTGCAGGATTTTCAGGGCTAGAGGAGAGCTCTGTCCTGGCTGGCTGCTGGACAGCTGGGCTGGGGACAGGCTGGGGACAGG
>WBNO01007122.1:220296-233970 GCA_013400575.1 Peucedramus taeniatus | reverse complement strand
ATGCTTTCATTAGTATAAAAAATAATCACCATGTTATGTAAACAAGAAATTTTGCTGAACACAAAACGATAGTGTAGCTGTTACTACTCATACTTTGGATCTAACATTAAATGTGACCATCTGTGAAATGCCAAGTCTGTGCTCTGCATTTTCCCAGCACGTTTTATCTATTTAGAGGTACAGTACTACTAGTTCTCAGAAAATAGATACTTAAATCTACAGCAACTGTAATTATCTGTCTCTTATAAGCAAGCCTTGTGCAATGGCCTCGCTTTGTCATGTCACCCACATACTACAGGTTGTCTAAGAATTCTTCTTAATGACTTGTTTTAGATTCTAAGAACCTCTGATGCCTGTGCACACTCAGAGGCATCAAGCTGCATGATAAAAGCCAAACAGGTCTTGTTTCTCCAATGTATGGTAGTAAGCAAAAGAGCAACAAATTATGTATTTGTCACTGCAAGATGAACATTCCTGGCAAGCTATATATAGCAAACTGTTCTATTATTAATCTCACTGTATGAGAACAACATGATGTCTGGAGGAAATACCTAGCTCAAATATGCAGAAGTATATTCCATTCTATTTTTGCTGTAGTCAAGAAAGACTGAAGTGTACTACTTTCACTCTTCTCCTATCATCCAGCACAGAAATAGTGAATTACAGTACTTCTGTACCTTTCTGCAGTATCTCATACAAAGGATACTCTATTTTACTTTGGAAAATATTAAAAAAACTGAGCCTTAGAGAAACATCTGTATACTTGTGATACTCTCACATTAAAGGTTCATATTTCTTCCTAAAGGTGAGAATTCTGCATCTATGATTGTACTTAAACAAACAAACAATTTTAAAAGAGGGGAGAGGGAGAAAGTAATCTAGCTGGATAAATATTCCTGCTTTGCACTGTGGTATTACACCTCTCAGAGAAGAAATGCAGATCTCCAAGCTACAGTTCTACAATAAATCCACAGAATTTGAAAAACTGATTACTCCACTGGTATTTCGGCTTCTTAAATCCTATTATTGCTGCTAGTGCACTTCAAGGAATGCTAATGCATGAATGAATCTCATTCGGCACTGATTATTCAAAATTGAGATCAAAAAGGATCATGTGGGCCCACTGCTCTTCCATCAAACACAAGCAGTCAGCCACTGCCACTTGGGATGGTTACCATCACAGGATGGCTACCAGCAGGATAAGAAGTCACTGTTCAGTGGTCTATAAAGTGAGCAATTATATTTGGCTCTGGGT
Organism: Peucedramus taeniatus; assembly: GCA_013400575.1. Lineage (NCBI taxonomy): Eukaryota > Metazoa > Chordata > Aves > Passeriformes > Fringillidae > Peucedramus > Peucedramus taeniatus. The sequence goes on along the minus strand of WBNO01007122.1, from coordinate 232,715 downwards.
TGTTAGGTATACCTATAGACTGTAGATGACTTGGTGCTAGCAATGCTTAGCTTATTTTCTTACAACTGCTTGCCGCAATATGATGAATTCATTATCCCTCATTCATTATCTTCACAGAAGATTTAAATTATTTTGCAGTTTCTACAAGTATTCAGAGAATTTTTGAAAAAAATGGCAGTCAGACTCGATGGCATTATGGTAGTGTAGGTCCCTTCCAACTGCATGCATCAATGCAGTCCATACACAGACAATATTCGTGAAGATGCATTGTGATTAATGAAAAAATTCTTTCATGGCAACTTCCCCATACTCATACTTAATTTCTTTCATTTATAAAATAAATAGCTTTTGTCTTCATTCTGTTACTATCAATGACCTGATGTCCAAGCCAGTGCTTTTTCTTTACGATTGGTGGTGATAGATGCCCAAGTCCAAAACTAAACTATTGTTTTAATTTACTCTGTTTCTTTCAAGTGCAGATTTTGTTACAGTTTCCAACTGCCAAAAAACTTGGGAATTACAGCAGAGGAGTGAATGGGGGAAGGCAGGAGGTGAATAGAAACCCCTTAATCTGGTACAGTGACACAACACATGAACCAGTTTTGCTAAGGAAATTATTTTGCTATCAATAAAGGTAATGTACATTTTTATTCTTTACAAATAATTTTGCATTTCTGAGTGCTTTAATGAAAGGAAAAAAACTTCCTAAATGTAGGTATTACCAGTCTCCCATGACCGCAAAAGGTAACCTCAGACTAATGTCTTAATTTATAAATAAATTCTCAGTAATAGCAGAAGAGACTAGAGAGCAGACAAGCACTACATTAAATATACACTGTTTGTCAAATTCCACTTTATGGCTTTTGAAGTTCATAAACAACAAATAGAAAACCTCATTCAAAAGTATCAGAAAGAAAGAGAGATATGAAACACGAACAGATAGCATATGCTACACTGTAAGGTGTCATACCACTCTGTTAGTACTACTAGCATTCTTTCCACTTCCAGTAAATAAATGGACAGCACAAAAATATAGTGTTAAAACAAGAAGATGCTAGGGAAACAAATGAAGAAAAGTCCTATTTGTCTTTTAAACAGATACTCATCAGTGGCATTCTTTCTCAGATGGGTTTTCCTTCTGCCTCTTAGAAAAACACCAAAGAAGCTTCACCTAGATTAGGCCATATCATTATGAACAACCCATTACTCACAGGATCCATTGAAAACACTAGGAAAGCTGCTGTCACATTTAATCCAACTCCACCCACTTTCAGAGACAAAAGCACTATAGTTCAGGACCCTGCTTGGTTGCTTTGGAAACAACAAATTGCTTTCATTCTTTTCTTCTGTGCCATTGACCCATCCAAATGAATAAACGCAAGCCCTGATTCTCTAAAGAGAAAGTAAAAATGTTGAATTTAACAATCATTTTGGGGGACAACAGGAAATAAATACATTAAAATCCTGACCTCTGCATATTTAAAATTCCATTTTCTTTGAGAGATCTTTCTAAAACACAATAAAAGAACATGTTTATTAAAAATAACATCAGTTCTACTTACTTCAAACGGTTTTCTATCAGTGACAAGAAAGTTGTGAACTGAGAAACAACCAGACATTTAGCAGCTGGACTTAGCCCTCTGTAGTTCTACTAAAGCATGCATAAGAGCATTTATCTGAAATCAAATTAAGTATTTATCTGAAATGAAAGGCACTTATTTTGACTTGACTAGAGTCCATTCCTACGGATGACTTTGATAAAGTTCACATCAACTGACAGAAATCACTGTTCACAGTAATACCTTTTAAATGAACTAATCTTGAATTCTGTGAGTAGGCTTTTTTTCTAATTTCCACAGGAAACTAAGGGTTCAGCCTTTTTATAGTCACAAACTACAGGGTGATTGAGAGTGCTTTGGGAAGGAGAATTCACAACCCATTTTTCAGACATAGTTCACACTGTTAAAAGTCTGCAAGTCCCCTATCTCCAGGGTATATGGAAAATAGGAACAAAGTACTGGAACTTCAGAGAATAAGGCTTAAGCAATGGACACCCCCAAGGCAAGTGATCTACCATAGCAATACTCAAGAAGTGAGAAAGGCTTCCTCCAGACATACTGAGGCAAATTAGGTATGCAAAACCCTTGACTAGGTATGAAAGTGAGACAAAGAAAAATGATATAGCAGACCTTGAGAAACAAGTCTACAAAGTAAAATAACAATACTGCAATGTTTTTTCTGACAAGTGTTGTATTGAACATATGCCCATTTAGTTTTCTCCTCTAGAGCAGAATATATATTGCTTAAATAAGATTTAAGAAAGGATTTATTTAGATTTTGTTTCCAAAAGTAAATTAAGATTTGAATAAGTTTCAGTGGTTATAAAACTGCTCTGTTTTCAGAAACTGAAACAAAAGGCAAAGCTCTTTACCTGAAGTTTTATTTAATTAACACACATCTATGTACCAAACAATGACCAGCATCAAATTACAACTGGTGTCCCTTTTCTCTTGTTTCCCTGCTGCAAGGGAATTGCAGTTTGTTTGTGGTGTGATTTTAGTACACATTTTCTTCTCTGCTGGCTAGACATGCTGGACAGACTTCTAAATAATAACTTGAAGTATGTTATCCATACGTATAATATGTTCAGTATATTTACACAACTATAGAGTATGCTCTAGAAAACCATAAAAAAAAAGCTAAATAAAACATAATAGAATGCATATTTGAACTAGATATCCACTCCTGATCAGGCTTCTTTCCATTACTGGCATCTATTTCCTATTCTAGGGGACCATTCCACCAAGCTGTTTACTTAAAGCTCATTCCTACAGAGAGGGCATTTGGCTGTGCCAAAGCCCAAACAACATTAAAAGAAATGTATTAAATCTAGTTATTTATAGTGAATGATAAATACCACCTTTACAAAGCACCTTTTATGCATTTATTATATTGATGTAAAAACATCTTCAAGGATTCATTCTTGTAACACACTTTCTCATTTCTCACATGACAGTCAAAATATTTTACTTGCAAGAACATTAACATGACCTAAACACTGCACATTTTATACTCAGCCTTCCTTAAAAGTGAATTGTTCTTCTTTCTGAGCATATTTATATTGAAATAAGTAGCTCAAGGTTTTAAAGCAAGGATATATTTGGGCTATGAGAGTATGATTATTTAAAATATGAGAAAAATAAACCATCTTTCAAAACAATGTCTTTCTTAGTTACAAACAAAAGAATGACCTTTTACCCTTTTTCTTCAAAGCCTGCACAGAAATAATAGCAGTCTGATGAAATATGCTTTGTCAGGACCAGACACGGGATATCTTCTCTTTTTCCCCAACAGATACATGAAATGAGACATAATTTAACACCAAAAGCCTTTTTCTCTGAAGTACATTCTAGATAAAGCAAAATTTATACAACAGCACTTTCATAGGACTACTCAGAAAATTTAATAATAGACTGTGTGCACCATACAAGTGGACAACTTTGTGAGGCAAAAATGACAGACATGAAAAACTTCTGCCTAACAGAGCAACCCTTTAAAATTAGCTAACTCTGTTTTTATGGAAATCTGGCCACAGAACCAAGGCATCTTTAGAGAGGCTACAAAGCAGACCTGCCAAAGCACATGAATAATGGGGGCTGCTAATCTGGAATGAATCGCTAGCCAATTAGAGAGACTGGCAGTCATAGTCTGATACGTTAATTTATTGCAGCAATAAAGATATCCTTTCAAGAGACAGACTCGTTAACATAAACAAATTTGAAATATCAGTTTTCCAAATGCAGTGAATGAATGAGCCATTCCTGATTTGGCAGCAAACCCAAAATGCTCCAGTGACAAGCCAAAATAAATGAATTCTATTAAATATGAAAAATGTTTTCTGGAAAAAAAACACCTCCTAACAGTGTTCATATGTTTTTGTTTTTGTTTTTTTTTATAAAAAGCTCACATTTTTCTGCATCCTTTCTCCACTTTAGTACTGTAATTATAAACAAAACACAAAAGTCAGCTGAACATTGCCAACACAGATACTGAAGACTTATGGTAAAACCATATGAAAATAACAAAAAAGTCTTACAATGAACAGCTAGAAGAAGAAAAAAAAGTTTGAATGCATATCTGGCAAGCTTTTATAAGAATGCAGTTGATATACAAAGACATTAGTTTACTATAGAGATCTTATAGCTTCATTGTGGCTTCTGCATAGGATTTTTACTTACTTGCACAACTCTAAATTTAGTCTCAACAGAAGACTGAAATGAAGGTAGTATTAACTCTCAAGCTGTTAACTACCGAGAAATTTTTCCAATTTTGGTAAATGCTTTTAGGTTAACATTAGAAAGATAAAATGATTTCCAAGTTTGTAACAACATGACATGCCAAACTTTTCACTCAGCAGTTTTGTGCTTGCAGCTTCACATCTCATTTGTATTAATAATGGAAACCATTATCTTGCCTGGAAGAATCCTGCTTGAACCCAAGCTGCTTTGGGGAGAGGGCATGCAGTTTGTTGGTCTCCTTTATTTTCAAGGTGATACCTGAAGTACTTTCCCATGTTATTTACTATGAGAGAATTGCATTGTAACCATTCAGGCACAGAAACTACCCAGATCAGATGCAGTACTAGTACGGAAACAGTGAATTCCCCAACTTTGAAATTTAGATACATATTTAGATGTCAGAGTTTTGGCTAAAAGCTTGGCAATCAGGAATCATTTTGAAGGTAAGAAAGCTTACTCACTCACTGTTTTAGAAACTTATGGTAGTTCAAAAGAGCAGAACCCACACCCACCTCTGTTCACACTTCACTACTGTGAAAGCAATCTATAGACCAACATGGGATTGGACAAAGGCAGTAGTTCTGCAGATTACATGGTCCTTTCCTGGCAAAACATAGCAAGTAACTTGACTTTACAGTCAAGTAGTATATAATGATGATAATTCCATCACATCATAACCCAGTTTATTTCTCTCCACATTAAAAGCAGCAGAAGGTTCAGTAGGGACACTGACTGCTACAAACACATCAAGAACCTCTGCACTGGAAAAAGGCCTCTGCAAGTGCTCTTTCCTTCAGCAGTTTCCCTCAAATTTCTCAGAAACTCTAGAGAGTGGGATAGCTGCATCGGAATTTTATCTGGCAATGGAACAACGTCAGTCCAGAAGCCAGACAGACCACCCTTTCCACCTCTGTCTTCTTAGGCTGACTGACTATGCACAAGCAGGGACTAACCTGTCCCTCCCTGCTTGCTCCTAAAAAAGAGCACTAGCCAGGTTTGTGCTAACATCTGCAGCTCTATTCTGAGGGGGAGTCAGAACAACTCCCAAGAGTAAATGCAGCAGCACTGGATACAGATGGTGAGACTACCATGCCATTGTATTGCCCTAGAAATGGCAAACAAAAGGAAAAGTATATCTTAGAAGCACACAAGAAAAATAAATACCATGGTTTTCAAAAGAGCAATCCAAGTATACTCATCCACAAGCATTTTCTGGATAGAGCCCAGAGAAGGGACATAAAGATGGCCCTTTAGCAAGACAACTATTTCACTGTCCAAGTTTATCAGCTTGGAAAAAAGAGCATAGATGATTTTAATGCAACAGTCAACTTCCAATACCCAGCTTTGGTGTCTTTCAAGTGTAATAATATATATGATCACATCACATACAAGCAGTGAAGAGGCACCCAGCCATATGGAGGCATACAATGCTGCACACTTTTACCCCAGGGACAAAGTAAGGTAAGAACTACAGAACAAGCTTTTGAAAATGCTAATAGACCTTACCACTGTTCAGTTTGACAGCCACTCTCTCCATAGATTGACTTCAGGCCAAGTTTTTACAGGCCAGATGATAACTAAGTTTACACACTTCACAATTCAAACTAATAATAGCTTCTGGTGATAGCAGTTCTTGGCTTTCAAGTTGCTATTACAATTACTTTTAACCATAGAACAACCAACCTCTTAATTTCTGAGGACTTCAAAACTACACGCTTTACAAAACATATGAGCACAGTGTATCATCACAGGAAGAGTCAGTGATTCCAAGCAAACTGTGCATTCTTCATCTGAACCAGAGCTCAGAACCAGCTTGATTTTGCTCACTAATGTCTCACGCAATTCTTCGTGAGTCTTATCATTTGCAAATACAGAAACATACTTAAACCCAGAGATTTCCATACAGGAAACATTCTGATCTCTCATGCTTCAAAACAGTTCCATTGATCAAAATGCAATCAGAACACTTGATACACAGTGAGGATATAGCCTACAATACATAAAGAACACAAGCTGTCCCATACTACAGAAAATTTTGGCCTAAAATTTCAAAATATATTAAGAGTAATCCTACTTGGAAAAGCAGTACTTAGAACTTAAAGTATGCTCAGAGATAGGTATGTATGCAACACAATGCCTAACGGGAATAAGCAATTTTCCTGTGGTAGCTGTTCAAGTAGCAACAATACTATGGATGGGACACTATTTAAAGTTAAGATTGCTTTATATTTTAAGTAAAGAAATTCAAGCCATACTTAGTAAATAATTAAGCTCTAAATAATTATTGAACAATTTTCAACTAGTTTTTCCACCCTGTACTCTTCAGGAAAACAAACAACAACCTTCTAAAAAAGGTTCTGACCATATCTCATTGGTCTTCTGGATCCTGAAAATCAATAAGGGTGTCCTTGTTGTCTTACAAAAACTGTAAATAACACTAATGTTCAAAGGGGTGAAGATGTTATATTTTGACCTATTTCTTTGGAATACATAGTATTCTTATATTTCAAGAGCAATAAATCTCTTTATTTGGCACTTCATTTGACATTCTTACTAATATTTCATTCTGAGCATGTAAGCAAAAGGGCACCTGTCTCCTCCGCCTTCCTCAGGTGGTTTGAGGAGTTAATGACACAATTTTCAGAAAGTGAATCTGCCTAGTCAAAAGCAGGGAACGGAAAGTGTGCTCTCTACTCATAGAGTGGCACTGTAATTACAATACCACTCCAATTTTGTATTTCTATCAAATAAATCTCCCTTAGGAAAGCAGATCTGTATCCTTTTACTATCAGGAGAGACTACAGGAAGCAGTACTTGTATATCACCATAGCAATACAGGTCACGGTGACACATGAGGGCAGCTCAACGCCGCGGTGCCGCAGGCCCCCTCAGCGAGCCCTCAGCGAGCCCGCGGCAGCCCGAGCCGCTTCCCGCCTCGAGAGGACAGCACGCGCGCGCTCCGCCCCGGGCGGCTCAAGCCCCGTCCCCGAACGCGCCCCTGCCTCGTGGCAGTCCTCCCCCTCGCCTGGAGAAGAGCGCCCTCGGCCAATCAGAGGCCTTCCCTCGCGCACAGTCCGCGTGGGTAATGGCCAATGGGGAGCCAGCACCTGAGGCGAGGGGTTCGAGGCCGTTAACGGTCGGCAGTTGGTGCTGGTCGGTCGCGGCGGTGGACGTGTAGTGGCGCAGTCGGAGTTCGTCACCTTAACGAGGCACCATGGTGGGAGACGGGATCCTTGCGGCTGCGGGGGGAGAGAAAGGGCGATTGGGAGACGGGATCCTTGTGGCTGCGGGGGGAGAAAGGGCGTTTGGGACCGCTTCTGTTGCGGCGCTTCAGGGGAATGACTGTACGTACTGCGGCAGGACTCGCAAGCAGTCTGTGCTTGAAGTCCCCGCGGTAGCTCTAAGGCAGAAGGGTTGGGGAGAAGGAGAGAAAATAGTATGAAAGCTTATTAACTTTAGGGGAGAAGAGGCAAAACAACTGGCCGATAGCTAGCAAGACGAGATATATGCAAAGGAAGTCTGTTCAGAGTAGGCAGCTCCCGCGCGAAAAGGCGAGGGACAAACTGAAACCTCTCTACAGGCGGTGGGGAGATAGCGGGACAGGGCACGGTGGCCGCTGGCCGTATCTGTGCACCCGTTTTGGGCCGCCTTAGCGCCTGAAGCCGTAGGGGGCACAGCGCGTGCTCGAGGGATGGGGCGGGCGGCGCGCGCCGTGAGCCGCTCTCTGGGCATAGCCAATCAGAGGAGGGGGTGTGGCCGCCGGCGGTGAGGGGCCCGGTGGGCGCCGCGAGTCTCTTGGCGGATCCGCGGGGGTGGAGTGGAGACTTTCCTTGATGAAGCTACCAAGGAAACGGGAAAGGGCAGCCCTGACACCTTGCTTTTTCTTTTCCACCTCTGCTTTTTTCTAGATACGCTCAAACAGTAAACTAGAAAAACAGCTTATTTCCATCTCAGGTATAAGGCAATTGAGGTATTTGGAGATTAAACATACATGGCACAGTTGCTTAGAATCAAAGGAGCTAGCTTAAAGGGGGCAGGTTACATTTGATTGGGACTCTTAAGACGATTTCACGTAGGAATATGTGTGAAAAAAAAAAGACGTACTAATTGCTAGGGCCTAGATACAGGTATGCTTATTATAAAGGAAAATGTCCTGAATGGTCCTCTGCAGGAAAGATTCTTGCAACAGTTACCCAGTATATGGTGTGGTAACAAGTCAAGGAAATTGGGGGGATATTATATAAAGAGGTCTTCCAAAAACTAAAAGAAGAGTAAAAAGAGACTAGGCTGAATATTAAAGATGGACTATATATGCAGCATTGTAAGGGATAATGAATTTGTATTCACCCATGTGTTCATAGGGACTGTGTTATCTTTAGGCTCTTCCAATATTCACAAAGTCAGGGCAGCTCAGCAAAGGTGAGTAGTGTCTTGCCAGCAGCCAACAACTTGTTCTCTTAAATTGTCACTTAAAGGCAAACAGGGAATATTGCAGCAGATACAACCCACAGGCAAGTAGTTCCATGTCTCATTATTCTCTCTTTACTTTGCAGCGTGAATGCATATCCATCCATGTTGGCCAGGCTGGTGTTCAGATTGGCAATGCATGTTGGGAATTGTATTGTCTTGAACATGGGATCCAGCCTGATGGTCAAGTGCCTAGTGATAATACTATGGGACGTGGAGATGATTCATTTAACACTTTCTTCAGTGAGACAGGAGCTGGTAAACATGTTCCGAGAGCAGTGTTTGTAGACTTAGAACCAACCGTAGTTGGTACGTACCCAACATTAAAGATCTTAAGTGAAAAAGTGAGGATCCTTTACGGATTCCCTACTGTCTTTTTTTGTTTGTGTAAAACACTATAGATTTTAAAACGTGTGTCTGGATGCTGTTTTGACATTCACGGTTATTGTTATTTGAAAGAAATTAAATAATGGTCTACAGGTAACAATATCTGGAAAACAAGAGAACTTTTTATGATCTGGATCATCTTTCCAGACTGCTGTACTGCATACAGAGTTTTGTTTGAGTGCTATCCAGTATTGTGTCTGTACCTGTAATGTAGTTTTCTGAGTGATCTCTGTGTTCCTTGAGTGCAAATACTGCTTTGTGTGTGCCTGACCTTTACCCTGAAACAAAGGGGCAGAAGTTGTGCCAACTTCTTAGACTAGCCAGACAAGTTGTGTGTAGTCTGAGATGCTGTCTACACTCTTTTGACACATGTGCTTTGTGTGTAGTCACTAGGCAGCACACACAGAACTGAACAGATCAAATTTATGATGTGGTATTTTGGGTTTTTTGTAGATGAAGTACGTACAGGCACGTATAGGCAGTTATTCCATCCTGAGCAGCTTATTACTGGGAAAGAAGATGCAGCCAATAATTATGCCAGAGGCCATTATACCATTGGAAAAGAGATTGTTGATCTAGTGCTAGACCGCATTCGCAAACTGGTAAGGATTCATGCTGCAAGTTAGTATTTTAAGTAACTGATACAGCTCTATACCTAGCTATATTGATGGTTTGCTGTTTTTTCATTAACTATTTTGTGCTTAGTTAGTTGTTCAAAACAAAATAAACCTTTTATTTCGTGGCATGCCCCATCCCCCCTTTAAATAAAAATTTAATCAGTTAAACTAGGACCTTTCAAGAACACTGTTTTTTAAATAATAACAATGTAAAACCAGCAAACTTATGACAGAAATGCTTTTTGAATTATTATTTTAATACTGATTTCTCAAAAACCATCAATAACTCTTTTTCTCCCATTTTTTTCCACCTCGTTATAGGCTGACCTGTGCACAGGGCTGCAAGGCTTCCTTATCTTTCATAGTTTTGGAGGAGGCACTGGTTCAGGGTTTGCATCACTGCTCATGGAAAGGCTATCTGTTGATTATGGCAAGAAATCTAAACTGGAGTTTGCAATTTATCCAGCACCACAAGTTTCCACTGCTGTCGTGGAACCCTACAACTCAATTCTAACTACCCACACAACATTAGAGCATTCAGACTGTGCCTTTATGGTAGATAATGAAGCCATTTATGATATATGTCGTCGTAACCTGGACATTGGCCGTCCTACTTACACCAATTTAAACCGATTAATTGGGCAAATTGTTTCATCCATCACAGCCTCATTGCGTTTTGATGGAGCCCTCAATGTAGATCTGACAGAATTTCAAACTAACCTGGTTCCATATCCACGAATCCATTTCCCCTTGGTAACATATGCCCCTATCATCTCTGCTGAAAAAGCATATCATGAGCAGTTATCTGTGGCTGAAATTACCCACGCTTGCTTTGAACCAGCCAACCAGATGGTCAAATGTGACCCTCGCCACGGCAAGTACATGGCCTGCTGCATGTTATACAGAGGTGACGTTGTGCCCAAAGATGTCAATGCAGCCATTGCCACTATCAAGACTAAACGTACTATTCAGTTTGTGGATTGGTGCCCAACTGGATTCAAGGTATGTAGCCTTTTAAGTGCTCAATATCTAAGTGATTAGGAATTGTGTAGTCTTCAGAGGTGACAGTTGTGCTACAATGTTGTAATGTCCCTGTTAAATATTCTGATAAAGTACAAAATTACTAAGCTTTTATTTGTAATCATGGTGATTTTTGTTAACAGATATTAGTCTTTAAGCTTTAGCATTCCTAAGGAAAGTTCTCATTTATTTTCTTCAAGGTGGGCATTAACTACCAGCCTCCAACTGTGGTGCCAGGTGCTGATCTTGCCAAGGTGCAGCGGGCTGTGTGTATGCTGAGTAACACAACTGCTATTGCAGAAGCATGGGCTCGGCTCGACCACAAATTTGATCTCATGTATACTAAGCGTGCCTTTGTGCATTGGTATGTTGGGGAGGGGATGGAGGAAGGAGAATTTTCTGAAGCCCGGGAAGACCTGGCTGCCCTTGAGAAAGATTATGAAGAAGTTGGCCTAGACTCTGTAGAAGCAGAGGCTGAAGAAGGAGATGAATATTGAGGAAAACTAAAGCCTGGAAAAATCTATTTACCAAAAAAAAAAAAATTGCAGAACCCTGTTTGTTTGTTTTCAAATGTGCTTCCAAATAAAGTTACAAAGATTATACTGTAGCTTTTTTTTTTCTTCTTCACTGTTAATGTGCATATTCATGAAGGAAGGACAATTCGAGATTGCAGGTTTTGGTCGTGGATCTGTTACCTGCTTTAAAAGTACATAGTAATTTTTACCTTGCTACATTAGCATAGTAGAAAAAAAAATAAAATCTAATATTCACTAGCATGGTCACAGAGCTTTAGCGATGCATGGAAGCAGCTCTGTCATAGGATATTTGGCTTGTGCAAAAAGTGCTGACCCAGCCGGTTAGAGTATGGTGCTAACAACACCAAGGTTGTGATTTCAATCCCCATAAAGGCCATTCAGCTAAGAGTGATCCTTGTGGGTCCCTTCCAACTGGGAATACTCTGTGAAATAACTAGGCTTTTGTTTGGGGAGTTTGTTGGTTTGGATGTGAATTTTTCTTGTTATTAATAAAGAATTGTTGTATTTAAGTATGAGAAAAGTCTGCTTTTGACGCTGGGAGACTAGAAGAACCCAGGTTTCAGTAGCCTAATGCATTGGGCACGCTCCTGCTGGCAGTAGCGGCTCCAAGCCGTGCCCAAGTGAAAGCTGCTCCGCACACAAACCACCGACCAAACACCCGTCAGCAAGGTCTTCTGTTTATGAGCCACAATTCCCAGTCCTCCCTCTCACACTCCTCATGGATCACTTCCAGTTTCTCTTTCCACTCGAGAACTCCACCAGTGTACGGCGCTGCTCTGCCAAGACGGAGGATTCCCGGGGGTGCTTACCCAGCAACTGAGTCACGCCAAGGCCACGCGGAAACTCGTCCGAGGGTACCGGTCCCGGGGCAGCCAGACGCTGCCGGCCGAGCCCGCCCCGCACAGCGCCGCGCGGAGGCGGCTCTGCCCGCCGCGGAAGTGCTGGGCGCTGTCCCGGCAGGCTGCGGGTGGTCTCCGCTGCTGCAGCGGAACTTTTCGGGACCATGGTGCAGCTTTACAACCTGCACCCATTCGGGTCGCAGCGAGTAGTGCCGTGCAAGCAAGAACCGGCGCACTTCTGCTGCGGCCAAGATG